>PVKU01003161.1:0-190812 GCA_004027475.1 Anoura caudifer
AAAAAAAAAAAAAAAAAAAAATGAAACTCAAGCACCAACTTACACCATACACAAAAATAAATTCAAGGTGGATAAAAGATTTAAATATAAGCCATGACACCATTAAAGTTCTAGAGGAGAATATAGGCAGGAAAATCTCAAATATTTCACGCAGCAAAATTTTTACTGATATGTCCCCTAAAGCAAGGGACACAAAGGAAAAAATAAACAAATGGGATCTCATCAAAATAAAAAGCTTCTTCATGGCTAAAGAAAACAGTATTAAAATAAAGAGAACCAACTGTGTGGGAAAACATATTTGCCAATGATACCTCAGACAAGGGTTTAATCTCCAAAATATATAAAGAACTTACATGACTCCACTCTAAGAGGACAAGCAACCCAATTAAAAAATGGGCAAAAGACTTGAACAGACACTTCTCCAAGGAGGACATACAGAAGATCCAGAAACACAGGAAAAGATTCTCGATATCGCTAGCTATCAAAGAGATGCAAATTAAAACCACAATGAGATACCACCTCACACCAGTCAGAATGGCCATCATAAACAAAGCAACAAATAACAAGTGTTGGAGAGGTTGTGGAGAAAAGGGGACCCTAATAAACTGTTGGTGGGACTGCAGACTGGTACAACCACTATGGAAAGCAGTATGGATTTTTTTAAGAAAACTAAAAATGGATCTACCTTTTGACCCAGCAAGTCCACTGCTAGGATTATATCCTAGGAACCCTGTAACACCAATCCAAAAGAACCTATGCACCCCAGTGTTCATAGCAGCACAATTTACAATAGCCAAGTGTTGGAAGCACCCTAAGTGCCCATCAGTAAATGAATGGATCAAGAAACTTTGGTACATTTACACAATGGAATTCTATGCAGCAGAAAGAAAAAAGGAGCTCCTACCCTTCGCAACAGCATGGATGGAACTGGAGAGCATTATGCTAAGGGAAATAAGTCAGGCAGTGAAAGACAAACACCATAGGATCTCACCTTTAACAGGAACCTAATAAACAAAACAAACAAACAAGCATAATACAACCAAAGACACTGAAATTGAGAACAGGCTGACAGTCACCAGAGGGGAGAGGGGAGGGGATTTCGGGGGAAAGAGGAAGGGTTTAGAGCAACAAGTATAAAAGACACATGGACAAAAACTAGGAGGAGAGGTGGAAATGGGAGGGAGGTGGGGAGGGCTGGGGCGGTGGGCTGGGATGGGAGTAAAAGACAGAAAAGTGCACAAGAACAACAACGAAAATAAAAAAATCCACATAAAAGCTAAATAGAGAAGATTCTTGAGATAAATCTTTGACAGTTGGGGAGGGAAAGGGAGAGAATACATAAAGCAAGAAGTTTTATTATTTTGAGGTTAATGTCTTTGTTTTCTTTCTAGATTTGGTTTAGAACCTTTGCCCATTGAAGAATGATTTCAGTAGCTCTCTCACTATCAAACTTACCCACTGAAGTAATCATGTATCAGTAAGCTACTCTAACTGAAGTTCTGGAAACAGCAGTTATGATCTTGTACATCACTACAATTCATCACATACTGAAATGAGCACCTATACCTCGCCTGACAAACCCTGCAGATAGAATTAAAAAGAAGGGCTGTGAGCTGTGGTTATGTTCTCATACACCTCTGATATTCCCCTCATACTTAAATGACTACTTCTGCATGTCATTATAAACACTGCAGATGGATCTCTAAAAAACCTTCATCATTTGAAATATTCTCATTCCTGACTGATTTGGAGGGATTCAAACAATTCACGACTGTTTTATCAGAGAGAAAAGTGATTGGAGCACAGAGAGTGGACTGTTAAGTTCATAATCACTTTGACATTCTCAAACCTGTAGAGTACAATTCAGGTAGTATACTGTGCATGCATTTCTTAGTTGTGCTATGCTTTTCTCCTAGAAAGAATACATTGGAGAAAACTGTGGTATAGAAGCTAACTCTGTTTTTAAAATGACATTCATATGCATCCATGCACTCATTTGCCCATGGAAAAGTAATTTAAGTACTTTTGTTGCTATAATACTTTCCACTGAAATAATGATGTTTCAGAAAGATACTTCACCATAATGCTGAAAACAGTGTATATTTTCTCACATAGCACTCATTTCATCTTCTACTGAGATGAGTACATTGACTTGGTATTACAAACACTGCATATAGTTTCTGCTAAAAACCCACTTTATATGAAACATTCTCATTCCTGAGTGATTTGGAGGGCTTCAAACAATTCATTACTGTTTTATCACAGAGAAATTAACTTGACGACAGAAAGTGGACTGTTAGCATCATATTCATTTTCACATTCACAAAACAGTTTTGTCCAAGTCAGGTAGTACACTGTACATGCCTCTGAGCTTCCCTTTTATACAGGAAAGAATACTTTGGATGAAACCATACCACAGAAGCTTATTCTCCTTCAAAGATGACATAGTCCTATGCATCTGCTCACTCATTTGAGGGCAGAAAATTGATTTCAGTAGCTTTTTCACTATCGAACTTACTATTAAAGTGATATTTCAGAAAGACACTTCAACAGAAGTGCTTTAAAAAGTACATATTATCAGAGGCACCATTGATTTCATCTTCTACTGAAATGAGTACATTGACCTGGTGTTATAAACACTGCAGAAGGTGTTTGCTTAAAATCCACTCGTAGGAAATATTTTCATTCCCAAGTGATTTAGAGGGGTACAAACACTTGGCTATTATTAGAGTGGAATGCACTTGGAGTCCCAAAAGTGTACTGTTAAGTTCGTATTCACTTAGGCATTCACAAACCTGTAGAGTCCAAGTTAGGTAGTACATTGTACATGCATTTCTTACTTAGGCTATGCTTTTTTCCTAGAAAGAATATATTAGAGAAAACTGTGGTATAGAAGCTTACTCAATTTCATAGATGGCATAGTCCTATCCTTGCATTCACTCATTTGCTGATGGAAAAAATAATTTCAGGACCCTTCTCTCTATCAAATGTACCACAGAAGGGATATTTAAGAAAGACACTTCCTCAGATGTGCTGAAAAGAGTATGTATTATCTGAGACATCCCTCATTTCATCTTCCACTGAAATGAGTACATTGATTTGGTGTTAAACACTATAGATGGTTTTTGATGAAAACCATATTTATATGAAATATTTTCATTCCCAAGTGATTTGGAGGGGTACAAACAGTTCTCTACTGTATTATTGGAGTGGCATGCCCTTGGAGCACTGAGCATGTATGCTAAGTTCATATTCCCTTTGACATTCTTACACCAGCAGAGTTCAAGTTTTTTAGTACACTGTATATGCATGTCTCAGCTGGGCTACACTTTTCTACTGGAAAGAATACATGAGAAGAAACTGTGCTGTAGAAACTAACTCTACTTCAAAGATGGCATAGTCTTATGTGTCCATTAACTAGTTTGCTAACAAAAAAGCGATATCAGTAGCTCTTTAGCTATCAAACTTACCACATAAATTATCATATTTCAGGAAGATACTTCATCAGATGTGCTGAAAACAGCCCATATTTTCTCAAAACCCTCCCATTTCATCTTCTAGTGATATGGGTAAGTTGACATGTCATTATATACATGGTAGAAGGCTTTTGCTGAAAAACCACTTTGTACAAAATATTCTAATTCTGAGACTTCCAGCCAAGATGGAGGCATAGGTGGACATGCTGTGCCTCCTCTCACAACCAAGATTAAGGACAACAAAAATACAGAACCAAAAAAAACCCAACCAGGACAGAGAGAAAATTGAATTGTATGGAAGTCCAACAATGATTCACCCAGACTGGTAAGAGGGGTGGAGTCAGTGGCCAGTGGAGCCCGCAGCCAGAGGAGGGGTCACAGCCAGAGGAGACAGTGGCTGGTGGTCCCGGGCACACAACCACCCCAGGTGTACAGGCGGCAGTTGCCGGTTGCCAGACGTAAGGAGGCCAAGCAGGGCTCACGAGGTGGCTGACCATGGACACACATTCGCACACAGATAAACCATGTGAAGATGGGCCAGGACAGACTGTGATGCAGGGCCGCTGCACTGGGAAGTGAAGCCTAAAAGCACCCATTGAAAACACTCATAGGAGCTGAGGTGCCAGGAGGGAATCCAGCCTCACAGGAGTGTTTGTTGGGGAGACCTATGGGGTTCTGAAGCATGCACAGGCCTACCCACATGGAAATCAGCACCAGAAGGGCCCAATTTGCTTGGGGAAAGTGGCTGAAGGGACTGGAATCTATGAGAGAGCACGGAGCAAGTGCCATTGTTCCCTCTGGGGCCCCACCCCCACATCCAGCATCACAACCCAGCAACTGGGCTGCCCTGCTCTGGTCAACACCTAAGGCTCCACCCCTCACTACATAACAGCCACGACCAGACCAAAAAAAAAAGAAAAAAAAAAACAAGGATGGCTCAAACAGGAGAACAGGTTGGGGCCTCAGAGCTAATGCATCTAAGTGACCAAGAAGTAGCCAACCAATCAGATGCACAGTTCAAAGCACTGGTGATTAGGATGCTCATAGAATTGGTTGATTTTGGTCGCAAATTAGAGGAACAAATGGAGGCTACAATAAATGAAATGAAGAAAAACTCACAGGGAACCAATAGTGATGGGAGGAAAACTCAAATCAATGGAATGGACCAGAAGGAAGGAAGAAACAAACAAACAGAAAAGAATGAAGAAACAAGAATTCAAAAAAAATGAGGAGAGGCTTAGGAACCTCCAGGACATCTTTAAATGTCCCAATATCCAAATTATAGGGGTACCAGAAGGGGAAGAGGAAGAGCAACAAGTGGAAAACTTATTTGAACAAAGAATAAAGGAGAACTTCCCCAATCTGGCAAAGGAAATAGACTTCCAGGAAGTCCAGGAAGCTCAGAGAGTCCCAAAGAAGGTGGACCCAAGGAGGAACACACCAAGGCACATCATCATTATGTTAGCCAAGATTAAAATGAAGGAGAGAATTCTGGAAGCAGCAAGGGATAAGGGGACAGTCACCTACAAAGGAGTTCCGATCAGACTGTCAGCTGATTTCTCAAAAGAGACCTTATAGGCAAGAAGGGGCTGGAAAAAAGTATTCCAAGTCATGAAAGGCTAGGACCTACATCCAAGATTACTCTATCCAGCGAAGCTTTCACTTAGAATGGAAGAGAAGATAAAGTCCTTCTCAGATAAGGTCAAGTTAAAGGAGTTCATCATCACCAAGGCCTTATTCTATGAAATGTTAAAGGGACTAATCTAAGAAAAAGAAGATTAAAAATATGGCAGTAAAAAGACAGCAAACTCACAGATATTAACAACCACACCTAAAACAATAGCAAATAAGCAAACCACTAGAACAGGAACAGAAACACAGAAATGGAGGGCCAGCAACATGGGAATGGGAGGAGGAAAGAGGGAAAAAAAGTACAGAGAATATGTAGCATAGACTGTGGGTGGAAAATAGACAGGGGGAGGGCAAGAATAGTGTAGGCAAATTAGAAGCTAAAGAACTTATGACACATGGACATGAACTAAAGCAGGGAATGTTGATGGGAGAGGGTTTTCAGGGTGGAGGGGAGTAAAGGGGGAAATGGGGCAACTGTAATAGCATAATCAATAAAATATATTTTTATAAAACAAAAAAAGAAAGTTTCATTACTGTTCAAACACTCATTACTGTTCTATGAGAAATGCACTTGTTGACATAACGCTGGCTGTTAGCTTCATACTCATTTTCCCTTTAACAAAACAGTTTTGCCCAGTCAGTACTACACAGTTACATGCATGTCATATCTTCCTTATGCTTTCATACAGGAAAGAGTTGTTTGAGGAAATTGCAATGCACAAGCTTATTCAACTTCAAAGATGACAGAGTCATCTACACTCATTTGTTGTCAGAAAGGTGATTCAGTATCTCTTTTGCTATCCAACTTACAAAGAAAGGTATATTGCAGACAGCTACTTCACTAGAAGTGCTGAAAAGAGTACGTGTTACTGGAGGCACCATTCATCTTATATTCTGGTGAATTGAGCCCGTTGATCTGGGTTTATAAACAATGCAGAAGGTGTTTGCATAAAGCCCACTTCATAAGGAACATACTAATTACCAAGTGACTTGGAAGGTTTCAAACACTTCATTACCATTCTATGAGAGAGAAAAGCATTGGGTGACAGATAGTGGACAGTTAGCTTCATATTCTTTTTGAATTCACAAAACAGTTTTCTCTAAAGCAGGTAGGAGGCTGTGCCTGCACATCTTAGTGGGGCTATGCATTTTTGCTGGAAAAAATAAGTAAGTGAAACTCTACTAGAGAAGGTCATTCTTCCTCACAGATCACATACTCATATACTGGCATTCACTCATTTGCAGACAGAAAATACTTTCAGGAGCTCTTTCACTATCACATACTTCACAGAATTCGTATTTCAGAAAGATACTTCATCAGAATGCTGAAAACAGTAGGTAGTATAAGAGATTCCCCCTATTTATTTCATTTTCTACTGAAATGAGTACATTGATGATGTATTTAACAGTGTAGATGGATTTTGTTTAAAGTCTTCTCCATATAAAGTATTTTCCTAATCAAGTGAATTAAAGGAGTTCAAACACTTCACTACTATCAGCGTGGCATGTCCTTGGGGACCCAAAAGTGTACTGTTAGGTTCATGTTCACTTAGACCCTCAAAAACCTGTAGAGTCCAGTTACATAGAACAGGATCCATGCATTTCTTTGTTACACTAAGCTTTTCTCCCCAAAAGATTACATTACCAAAAACTGTGGTATAGAAGCTTACTCTCTTCATAGATGACATAGCATATGCCTCTGCCCACACATTTGTTGTCAGGAAAGTGATTCAGTATCACTTTCGCTATCAAGCATACCACCAAAGTGACATTTTAGAAAAATACTTCAGCAGAACAGCTGAAAACAGTATGTAATACCTGAGACAGTATTCATTTTATCTTTTACTGAAATGAGTGCATTCACCTGGGTTTATCAACGTTGCAGAAGGTGCTTGCTTAAAGCCTACTTCATAAGAAACATGCTCATTACTGAGTGACTTAGAAGGGTTCCAACATTTCATTACTGTTGTATGAGAGAGAGAAATGAACTTGTTGACACAAAGTGGGCCATTAGCTTCATACTCATATTCCCTTTCACAAAACAGTTTTGTCCAAGTAACTACTACACAGTCACATGCATGTCTTATCTTCCCAATGCTTTCATACATGAAAGAATTATTTGGAAGAAAGTGTAGTGCAGAAGCTTATTCTACTTGAAAAATGACATGGTCTTCTCCATGCCTTCACTCATTCACTGTCAGAAAATTGAATCACTATCTCTTTCACTACCCAAATTACTGTGAAAGGTATATATCAGACAGATATTTCACCAGAAGTGCTAAAAAGAGTACATGTTGCCCCAGTGGATTGAGCTCAGGCTGTGAACTAAAGTGCCACCAGTTCAATTTCCAGTCAGGGCACATGCCTGGGTTGCAGGCCAGGTCCACAGTGGGGAGCCATGTGAGAGGCAACCACACATTGATGTTGCTCACCCTCTCTTTCTCCCTCCCTTCCACTCTCTCTAAATGAATAAATAAAATGTTTAAAAAATAAAAATAAATAAAATAAAATAAAAAGACTACATGTTACTGAAGGCACCATTCATCTCATCTTCTAGCGAATTGAGTGTATTGACCTGGGTTTATAAACAATGCAGAAGATGTTTGCGTAAAGCCCATTTAATGGGAAACATACTCATTACTGAGTGACTTGGAAGGTTTCAAACACTTCATTGCAGTTCTATGAAAGAGAAATGCACTGAGTGACAGAAAGTGGATAATTAGCTTCATAATCTTTATGAAATTTACAAAATTGTTTTCTACAAATCAGGTGGGAGGCTGCACCTGCACATCTTAGTGGGGCTGTGCTTTTCTGCTGGAAAAAATACATTGGCAAAAATTCTACTACAGAAGGTAATTCTCCCTTCAAGATCACACAGTTGTATACAGGCATTCATTCATTAGCTGATGGAGAATAATTTCAGGAACTATTTCTCTATCACACACTTCATGAAATTCATATTTCAGAAAGAAATTTCATCAACATGCTGAAAACAGTATGTAGTATATGAAATTCTGCTCATTTAATCTTCTACTGAAATGAGTACACTGGTGACATGTTAGACATATTAGATGGCTTTTGTTGAAAGCTCTGTATGTATGAAGTATTTTCCTAACCAAGTGATTTAGAGGAGTTCAAACTCTTCACTACTGTACTATCACAGAGGAATGCACTTAGAGACACAAAAGTGCACTGCTAGGTTCATGTTCACCTAGACCTTCAAAAACCTGTAGAGTCCAGTTACATAGTACAGTGTCCATACATTTCTTAGTTACACTAAGCTTTTCTCACAGAAAAGTTACAATGCCAAAAACTGTGTTATAGAAGCTTACTCTCTTTCATACATGACATAACCCTATGCCTCTGTCCAGTCATTTGTTGTCAGAAAAGTGATACAGTATGTCTTTTGTTATCAAATATACCACAAAAGTGACATTAAAAAGAATACTTCAGAGAAGGAAGATGGAGGCACAGTAGGAGGAAGCACATTCCACTTCCCACTACACACAAGAGAAAAACCTGGTCAATTTACAGTAGAACAGAGCAAACAGACATCAGAAACACAGCATATTTGGAAACAAGAGATCGAAAATTGCAGCAGACATTGAAAAACCAGATGGTAAGGAGAGTACTCCAGCAGCGAGCGTGGAGACCAGGGCAGGAGCTGAGGTCCCAGGCCAGCACTCGCCATAAGACTCTAGGGTGGGAGCCCGGTCAGCCAAACAAGGTTTCAGCAGCACCGGGATAAACCTGGTTGCTTGAAATCTCACAGAGAGGAGTTAAGGTTTCATAGCCCTGGGAGGACTGCACATTGGAGCTCGAGTGAATATTGGTGCCAGTGTGCCATTGGGGACGGCTGCACGGGGATCCAACCGCACCAGCGCGCCACTTGGGGACATGTGCTGTGGACGCTTGGTGCCTGCACAACACCAGGGACCTGCGCTGCAGTCGATCGGTGAACGTGCGCCATCGGGGACCTGCATGGTGACCAATCAGCACCCACATGACAGTTGGTGACCCTGCGTGGATGGCTGGGAGATCTTAGGCACCTGCGTGTGACCTGCATGGGGGTGGATTCCGGCACACATGACAGTCAGTGCCCATGCATGGAAGGGTGGGAGATCATAAGCACCTGCGCGGGACTGTGGTAGGCACACCCCGCCTCAGAAGATATGCCTGAGGCCCTATGCAGAGAGGCCCCGGGCTAGCTCTGAACACAGTAGCCCAAAGATAACTGAGTGCTGAACAGGGAGAAAAGTGATATCATTACAGCTCAGCCATTGCAGCCACCAAGACCAGAAAAACTGGCTTTGCAACATTGACAACAGCAAGAGTATGTGGGCTATTTATTAATTTATTATTTTTTAAATTAGTTTTTCATTATTTTTATCTTTTTTACCCCTCAACTCCTTTTGATGCTCATTACTTCTTTCCTGTTTTATTCCTTCTTCCTTTCCTTCTATTCATATCTCTTCTTTCTTCCTCTTTTTTCTTTTCTTTTCCCTTCTGCTTCTCTTCTTCTCTTTTCATTTTTTTCTACTTTTCTGTTTTTTCCTCCTCTTTTCTCTTTTTAAATGCCCACAAATGAGATGAAAACAAAACAAAAAAAACCTGGAACTGTGAAAAAACCACAGTTGGTCCCAAAGAGGGGGCATTTCAACAGCAGAGACAGTGGAAACTGTGAACACCAGGATACCCGAAAGAGACAGCAACACTGATTCTCACAGGTATCCTACCACAGAAGTTCACAACATAAACCCAGGGACCCGAACAGATCAATTTAAGAAGCTGAGCCTAACAAGAAGACTCTCACAAACAATGGGAAGACAAAGAAACAATCCCCAATCGAAAGACAAGGAGGAAGCCCCAGAAAGAATGCTAAATGAAATGGAGGGAACTCAACTATCAGATTTTGAGTTCAAAGCAATGGTTGTCAGAAAGCTCCAAGAGCACTCAATGAGCTACCAGAAACTACAGGGAAGCTACAAGGAACTCACTGCAAAATATATCAACATGAAAAAGGAAATAGAAACTATCCACAAGGGCCAAGAGGAAATGAAGAATACAATTTGTAAACTGAAGAACACAGTACAAAGAATGAAAAGCAGAATCACTGAAGCAGAAGATTGGATCAGCAAGTTGGAGAACAAAGTAGACAAAAACATCCAGAAAGAGCAAGAAAAGGAAAAGCGGCTCAGAAAAAAAGGAAAACAGATTAAGAGAAATGCAAGATATCATGAAACATAATAATATTCATATAATAGGGATACCAGAGGGAGAAGAAGAAGAGCAAGGGATAGAAAACCTATTTGAAAAAGTAAGGATGGAAAACTTCCCTAATTTGATGAGAGAAAAAGTCACACAAATCCAGGAAACACAGAGAGTCCCAATCAGGAGGAACCCAAAGAGACCCACTTCAAGACACATCATAATTAAAATGGCGAAATTCTAAGACAAAGAGAGAATCTTAAAGGCAGCAAGGGAGAAAAAGGAAGTAACATACAAGGGAGCCTTGATAAGGTTAGCAGCTGACTTCTCAATGGAAACGCTCCAAACCAGAAGAGAATGGCAAGAAGTACTCCAAGTAATGAGAACCAAAGGCCTGCAACCAAGACTACTTCACCCAGCAAGGCTTTCAATCAAGATAGAAGGCCAAATAAGGAGCTTCCTAGACAAAAGAAGTCTAAAAGAATACACCTCTACCAAACCAGTTCTGTAAGAGATACGAAACAGACTGCTTTAAGGAAAGGAAGGAAAAGAGAGAGAGGAGAGAGAGAGAGAGAGAGGAGAGAGAGAGAGAGAGAGAGAGAGAGAGAGAGAGAGAGAGAGAGAGAGGAACACAGGTACAAAGATGGCAATGAACAAGTACTTATCAATAATAATTTTAAACATAAATGGATTAAATGCTCCAATCAAAAGGCATAGAGTAGCTGAAGGGATAAGAAAGCATGACCCACATATATGCTGCCTACAAGAGACCCACCTCAGGATAAAAGACCTACACAGACTCAAAGTGAAGGGCTGCAAACAAATTTTCCAAGGAAATGGACAGGAAAAAAAAAGCTGGGGTAGCAATACGCATATCAGACAAAATAGACTTCAAAAGAAGAACCACAAAGAGAGACCCAGAAGGTCACTTCATAATACTTAAGGGAAGAATCCACCAGGAAGACATAAACATTGTAAATATATATGCACCCAACATAGGAGCACCTAAATACATAAAGAAAATCTTTGAGGACTTCAAGAAAGATATTGACAGCAATACAATTATAGTAGGGGATTTTAGCACCCCACTGTCAAAAACAGACAAATCTACCAAACAAAATATCGACAAAGATATTGTGGCACTGACACAATATCTCTAGATGAAATGGACTTAACTGATATATATAGAGCCCTTCATCCCAACAAAACTAACACACATTTTTTTCAAATGCACATGGAACAGTCTCAAAGATAGACCACATCATGGGACACAAAACTAACCTCAACAAATTCAAGAAAGTTGAAATCATACCAAGCATTTTCTCTGACCACAAGGGACTGAAACTGGAAACCAACCCCAAGAGGAAAAAACCCAAAACCCTCAAAATCATGAAGATTGAAGAGCACGTTATTAAACAATGAATGGGTCAAGAATGAAATTAGGGAGAAAATCAAAAAGTTTCTGGAAACAAATAAAAATGAACTCACAACCACCCAAACTTATGGGACACAGCAAAGGCAGTCCTCAGAAGAAAGTTCATAGCGATACAGACCTACCTAAAAAAGATAGAAGCATTTCAAACAAACAACTTAACCCTACGCTTACAAGAACTCAAGGAACAACAACAAAGACAGTCCAGAGCAAGTAGAAGGAAGGAAATAACCAAAATCAGAGCAGAATTAAATGACATACAGACTAAAAGCACAATTCTAAGGATCAATGAATCCAGGAGCTGGTTCTTTGAGAAGATAAAAAAAATTGATAAGCCTTTAAGCAGGCTCATCAAGAAAAGAAGAGGACCCAAATAAACACAATCAGAAACAAAACAGGAGAGATTACAACTGACACCACAGAATACAAAGGTTTGTAAGAAATTACTATGAAGAACTGTATGCCAAGAAACTTGAAAACCTAGGTCAAATGGACAAGTTTCTAGAAAAATATATTCTCCCAAATCTCAATGAAGAAGAAGCAGAAAGCCTGAACAGACCAATAACAGCAGATGAAATAGAAGCAGTAATCAAAAAACTTCTGACACACAAAAGCTTGGGCCAGACGATTTCACAGGAGAATTCTACAAAGCATTTAAGGAAGAGCTAACCCCTATCCTTCACAGACTATTCGAAAAAATCCAAAATGATGGAAGACTCCCAAACTCTTTTTATGAAGCCAGCATCATCCTAATCCCAAAACCAAATAAAGATACAACAAAGAAAGAAAACTTCAGGCCCATATTGCTGATGAACATAGACGCTAAAATCCCCAACAAAATATTAGCAAACCACATCCAACAATACATTAAAAAGATCATACACCATGATCAAGCGGGATTCATCCCAGGGATGGAAGGATGCTTCAACACTCACAAATCAGGAAATGTAATACATCACATAAACAAAAGCAAATACCAAAATCACATGATCATATCAATAGATGCGGAAAAAGCATTTGATAAGGTACAGCACCCATTTATGATAAAAACACTCAGCAAAGTGGGAATACAGGGAGCATTCCTCAACATAATAAAGGCCATATACGAGAGACCTATAGCCAACTTCATACTCAATGGGCAAAAACTAAAATCTTTTCCACTAAGATCAGAAAAAAGACAAGGTTGTCCACTTTCACCTCTTCTATTCAATATAGTATTGGAAGGCTTAGCCACAGTGATTAGACAAGAAAAGGAAATAAAAGGCATCCAAATTGCAAAGGAGGAAACAAAACTGTCATTGTTTGCAGATGACATGATAATGTACATAGAAAATCCTATAGACTCAGCCAAAAACCTGCTTGACCTAATAAATGAATTTGGCAACACAGCCAGATACAAAGTCAATATCTAGAAATCAAAGGCATTTTTGAATACCAACAATGAAACAGCAGAAACAGAAATCAAGAACAAAATCCCATTCGATATAGCAAAGAGAAAAATAAAATACCTAGGAATAAACTTAACCAAGGAGGTAAAAGACCTGTACGCAGAAAACTACACAACATTGAAGAAAGAAATCAGGGGAGACACAAACAAATGGAAACATGTACCGTGTTCATGGATTGGAAGAATTAACATCATCAAAATGTCCACAATACCCAAAGCAGTTTCCAGATTCAATGCAATACCTATTAAAGTACCAATGGCATATTTCACTGACATAGAACAAACACTGCAAAAATTTATATGGAACCATAAACAACCTCAATTAGCTGCAGCAATTTTGAGAAAGAAGAGCAAAGTAGGAGGGATCACAATACTTGACACCAAACTGTATTACAAGGCCACTGTAATCAGAACAGCCTGGTACTGCCATAAAAATAGCCACATGGACCAATGGAATAGAACAGAGAGCCCAGAAATAAGCCCAAGTCTCTATGGTCAAATAGTATTCGACAAAGGATGCAGCAACATAAAATGGAGTAAAAATAGCCTCTTCAACAAGTGGTGTTGGGAGATCTAGACAGCTACATGCAAAAAAAAAAAAAAAAATGAAACTCAAGCACCAACTTACACCATACACAAAAATAAATTCACGGTGGATAAAAGATTTAAATATAAGCCATGACACCATTAAAGTTCTAGAGGAGAATATAGGCAGGAAAATCTCAAATATTTCACGCAGCAAAATTTTTACTGATATGTCCCCTAAAGCAAGGGACATAAAGGAAAGAATAAACAAATGGGGTCTCATCAAAATAAAAAGCTTCTGCATGGCTAAAGAAAACAGTATTAAAATAAAAAGAGAACCAACTGTATAGAAAAACATATTTAGCAATGATACCTCAGACAAGGGTTTAATTTCCAAAATATATAAAGAACTTACACAACTCCACTCTAAGAAGACAAGCAACCCAATTAAAAAATGGGCCAAAGACTTGAACAGACACTTCTCCAAGGAGGACATACAGAAGATCCAGAAACACAGGAAGAGATTCTCGATATCACTAGCTATCAGAGAGATGCAAATTAAAACCACAATGAGATACCACTTCACAGCAGTCAGAATGGCCATCATAAATAAAGCAACAAACAACAAGTGTTGGAGAGGTTGTGGAGAAAAGGAGACCCTAGTGCACTGTTGGTGGAATTGCAGACTGGTACAACCACTATGGAAAGCAGTATAGATTTTTTTAAGAAAACTAAAAATGGATCTACCTTTGGACCCAGCAATCCCCACTGCTAGGATTATATCCTAAGAACCCTGAAACACCAGTCCAAAAGAATCTATGCACCCCAATGTTCATAGCAGCAAAATTTACATTAGTCAAGTGTTGGAATCAACCTAGGTGCCCCTCAGTAATTGAATGGTTCAAGAAACTATGATACATTTACACAATGGAATTCTATGCAGCAGAAAGGAGCAGCTCCTGCCCTTCACAACAGCATGGATGGAACTGGAGAGCATTATGCTAAGTGAAATAAGCGGGGCAGTGAAAGACAAATACCATATGATCTCACCTTTAACAGGAGCCTAATCAACAAAACAAACAAGGAAGCAAAATATAACCAAAGACACTGAAATTGAGAACAGGCTGACAGTCACCAGAGTTCAGAGAGGAGGGAATTTCAGGGAAAGAGGGGAAGGGTTTAGAGCAACAAGTATAAAAGACACATGGACAAAAACAAGGGGTGGGTGGTGGAAATGGGAGGGAGGTGGGGAGGGCTGGGGCGGTGGGCTGGGATGGCAGTAGAAGACAGAAAACTATACAAGTACAACAGTTAAAATTAAAATTAAAATAATAAAAAAGAAAACTGTAGAAGAACAACAATTAAAATAAAATAAAATAAAATAAAAATAATGTGTCTCTTTCACTCTCCAACATAAAAACAAGGAAGAACTGAATGATGTACTTCATCGGAAGTGCTACAGAAAGTGTGTATTTCAGGCAGCAACATTCATCTCATCTTCTAGGGTGTTTAGTACATTCACCTGGGTGTAGAAACAATGTCAAAAGTGTTTGCATATGCTCTATTTCATGGGAAGCATGCTCATTCTCCAGTGTTTGGGAAGGAGTCAAACAATTCATTACTGTTGTATTAGAGGGAAACGTACTTGGTAACAGACAGTGGACAAGTAGCTGCATATTCTTTTGGACATTCACAGAATAGTTTTCTCCAAATCTGGTAGCAGGCTGTAACTGCACGTCTTAGTGGGGCCATGCTTTTCTTCCGGAAAGAAAACACATAAGTGAAAACTACTAGAGAAAGACATTCTCTCTCACAGATCATATGTGTGTTGAAAATTGTAGGTAGTATTTGAGACTCCACTCCTTTCATCTTCTACTGAGATGAGTACATTGCTGCCATGTTCAACAGTATAGATGGCTTTTTTTGAAAGCCCTATCTGTATGAAACATTTTCCTGTCATACTGATTTGGAGGAACTGAAAATCTTCACTAATGTACAGAGTCAAATGCACTTGGTGACCCAAAAGTGTATTGTTAGGTTCACGTTCACGTAGACTTTCAAAAACAGAGGATTTCAGTAACATAGTACAGTACACATGCATTTCTTTGTGAGACTAAGTTTTTGTCCCCGAAAGATTCCATTGCCAAAAACTATGGGATAGAAGTTTACTGTACTCCTTAGATGACATATCCTCAGGCCCCCATCCTCTTATTTGCTGTCAGAAATGTGATTCAGTGTGGTGTTCGCTTTCCAATGTAGAACAGAAGGAAGAACTGAGTGACATACTTCATCTGAAGTGCTACAGAGTACGTATTACACAAGGCAACATACATCTCATCTTCTAGGGAGTTTAGTACACTGAGCTGGGTGTAGAAACAATGCCGAAAGTGTTTCTATAAACTCTGTCATTGAAAACATATTCATTGTCCAGTGATTTGAAACGGTTCAAACAATTCATTACTGTTGTGTTAGAGGGAAATGTACTTGGTAACAGAAAGTGAACAAGTAGCTTCATATTCTTTTGAACATTCACAGAACAGTCTTCCCCAAACCTGGTGGTAGGCTGCACATGCTCATCTTAGTGGGGTCACAATTTTCTCCTGGAAAAAAACATGTAGGTAAAAACTACTAGAGGAGGACATTCTTTCTCACAGATCACATGTCTTATACTGGCCTTCAAGTATTTTCTGACAGAGAATAATTTCACGAGCTATTTCTCTATCACATGTGATGGAATTCATATTTCCAAGAGAAGCTTCATCAGAGTACTGAAAACTGTAGGTAATATATGGGACTCCATTCATTTCATCTTCTATTGAGATAAGTATACTGGTGCCATGTTCAACACTATAGATGGCTTGTGTTGAAAGCCCTATCTGTATGAAATACTTTCTTGTCCTACTGATTTGGAGGAGCTCAAAATCTTCACTAGTGTACAATCAGAGTGGAATGCACTTATGATCCAAAAGTGTACTGTTAGTTTCACATTCAAGTAAACCTTCAAAAACATGAGGATTTCAGTTATATAGTACAGCACATATGCATTTGCTTGCGAGACAGCTTTTGTCCCTGAAAGATTCCACTGCCAAAAACTGTGGGATAGAAGCTTACTGTACTCCTTAGATGACATATCCACAGGCCCCCATCCCCTTATTTGCTGTCAGAAATGTGATTCAGTGTGGTGTTCACTCTCCAGTTTACAACAGAAGGAAGAACTGAGTGACATACTTCATCGGAAGTGTACAGAGAGTACATATTACCAGAGGCAACATTCATCTCATCTTCTAGGGAGTTGAGTCCATGGAGCTGGATTTTGAAACATTGCAGAAAGTGTTTGCATAAATACTTTGAACATACAGAATAAGTATATTTCCTGGGAAACATACTCATTCTGGAGTGTTTTGGAAGGGTTCAAACTATTCATTACTGTTGTATTAGAGGGAAATATACTTCGTAACAGAGCATGGACAAGTAGCTTCATATTCTTTTGGACATTCACAGAACTGTTTTCTCCAAATCAGCTAGTAGGCAGTACCTGCACCTCTTAGTGGGGCCAAACTTTTCTTCTGGAAAAAAACACGTAGGTGAAATCTACTGGAGAAGGACATTCTCTCTCAGAGATCACATGGTCCTAAAAATCTTCACTGTTGTACTATAAGAGTGGAATGTACTTGGTCACTCATAAGTATACTGATAGTTTCATGTTCACATAGACCTTTACAAACCTGGAGAGTTCAGTTACACAGTGCAGTACACATGCATTCCTTCATTAGACTAAGCATTCTGCCCCAAAATATTACCTTGCCAAAAATTGTGGGATGGAAGCTTACTCTATTTCATAAATGACATATTCCTAGGCCTCCAACCACACAGTTGCTGTCAGAGAAGTGATTCAGTGTCTCTTTCTCTATCCAACCTACAAGAAAAAGTATAAATGAGTGAGAAACTTCAGAAGTGCCACAGATGTGATGTGTTTCTGGAGGCATCAGTCATCTCATCTTCTGGTGAATTGAGTCCATTGAGCTGGGTTTATAAATGATGCAGAAGGTTTGCATAAAACCCACTTCATAGGAAGCATACTCATTCTTGAGTGACTTGGAAGGATTCAAACATTTATTACTGTTTTATGACATAGAAAAGTACTTGGTAACAGAAAGTGGACAGGTAGTGTCATATTCTTTTTCACATTCACAAAATAGTTTTCTCCAAATCTGGTAGTAGGCTGTGCCTACAAGTCTTAGCAGGGCCATGATTTTCTTCTGGGAAAAACACGTAAGTGAAAACTCTCCTAAAGAAGGCTCATCTCCTTCACGGATACATGGTCGTATGCTGTCATTCATTCATTTGCCAATGGAGAAGATTTTCGGGAGCTCTTTCACTATCACACACTTCACAGAATTCATATTTTAGAGAGAAACTTGCTCAGATTGCTGAAAACCACACTTACTCATTTCATCTTCTACTGAGTTGAGTACATTGGTGATGTGTTCAGAGTGTAGATGGCTTTTGTTGAAAACCCTGTCTGTGTGAAATATTTTCCTGACCTACTAATTTGGAAGATCTCAAAGTCTTCACTCCTGTGCTATCAGAGTGGAATGTACTTGGTGACCCATAAGTATACTGTTAGGTTCATGTTCACATAGACCTTTACAAACCTGGAGAGTTCAGTTACATAGTGCAGTACCCATGCATTCCTTCATTAGACTAAGCTTTCTCCCTGAAAGTTTACATTGCCAAAAATTGTGGGATAGACGCTTACTATATTTCATAGATGACATAGTCTTAGGCCTCTGGCCATGCATTTGCTGTCAGAAAAGTGATTCAGGAAACCTTTCACTATCAAACATACCATGAAAATGTCATTTCAGAAAAATATTTCAATGGCATTGCTGAAAACAGTTCATCATACCTGAGACAGTTTTTCTTTTATCTTTTATGGAAATGAGGATGTTCACCTGGGTTTATCAACACTGCAAAAGGAAACATGCTCATTACAGAGTGACTGGGAAGGGTTCCAACACTTCATTACTGTTGTATGAAAGAGAAATGCACTTGGTGACACAACTTGGGCTGTTAGCTCCATACTCATTTTTCCTTTCATAGGACAGTTTGTCCCAGTCCGTACTACACAATCCATGCATGTCTTATCTTCCTGATGCTTTCATACAGGAAAGAAATGTTTGGAGGATACTCTAAGGCACAAGCTTATTCTACCTCAAAGATGACATAGTCTTCCCATACTTTCACTCATTTACTGTCAGAAATGTTATGCAGTGTCTTTTTTGCTATCCAACCTACCACAAAATGTATATTTGAGAGAAATAGTTCATCAGAAGTGCTACAAAGAATTCATATTACCGGAGGCCACATTCATCTCACCTTCTAGTGAATTGAGTCCTTTGACTTGGCTTTATAAACAATGCAGATGTTTGCATAAAGCCCACCTCATAGGAAACATACTCATTCTCAAGTGACTGGGAAGGGTTCAAACAATTCATTACTGTTTTATGAGATAGCAATGTACTTGCTACCAGAGAGCAGACAAGTAGTGTTATATTCTTTCTGACAGTCCTAGAAGGGTTTTCTCTAAATTAGGTAGTAGGGTGTACCTGAATATCTTAGTGGGGCCACCCTTTTCTGCTGGAAAAAAGACGCAGGTGAAAACTCTACTAGAGCAGTTTCCTCTCCTTCACAGATCACATGTCCATATGCTGGCATTCATTCATTTGCCTTCAGATAAGAATTTCAGGAGCTCTTCCACTATCACACACTTCATGGAATTCATATTTCAGAGAGAAACTTCCTCAGAATGTTAAAAACTGTAGGTAGTACATGAGAGTCCGTTCATTTCATCTTCTACTGTGATGAGTACATTGGTGACGTGTTCAACAGTGTATATGGCTATTGTAGAAAGACCTATGTGTATGACACATTTCCCTGACCTACTGATTTGGAGGAGTGCCAGGAGCCGACCCAGCCCTGCTGTTTGACACAGTCGCAGAGGGAGCAGAATGTCCGCACAGCAGACACGGCAAGGGAAAGCACCAGGCACTCCTCTGCTTGATTTTAATAATCATACCCTTGCTTGGAGCCTCTGCAATTTATTTCAGGACTGGGACAGACAGTAATTCCATAGAAAAGGCAGAATTCCTGAGAAGTAAGCAAGAAAATGATAGTCAATGGGAAAGTACTCTCCCCCCAGGATGTCCTCCAGATATAGTAAAGAATTTCCAAGAATGGAAGTGGAAAAGGCTATTAGGACTACTTCCTACATAACCCCTTGTTACTACCCCTATGACTAAAACAGTTAGCATCCCTTCATCAGGAAGAAAGGAAGCAGCAAGGTGGACAGAATGTAAGAAAGATTATTACCTATATAGAAAAACAGGATTTTGGTGTAGAAGAAAATAAAGCGAGAGACATGTAATAACCACATTACCCACAAAGATTATTACACTTGACCAAGACTATGAGACAAAACAAGTGCCCATACATGCACCCAACTTGTGATTTTTACACATTTATACAAGGCTTAAGCTTAAGCTCTGAGAAATCATAGGTGTTAGTTACATTATGTGGTAAATGTGCCCAACTGAAATGATCCCTTAGATTAGAGCCAAAAGCTTGCACAATAGTATGCAATTGTATTAGACTGCTGCTTCTAATATATCAGTGTCATGCTTTCCTCAGAACACTGGCAAAGCATATGTTCCCTGAGAACAAAATAACAATTCCTTTCTAATATTACATAAGTGCACCCAAGCATATAAAAAATAAAGCACACCAGCGACTGGCAGAGATGCCAGGTCACTGAGCCTGTAAGAGTGTCTCTCATGTCTTCCTTTCACCGACATCGTTCATCCACTAGGTATCCCTGGACTTGTCGGAGCAGGACTCTGGCAGAGGAGCTCAAAATCTTCATTACTGTATTATCAGAGTGGAATGCACTTGGTGACCCAAAAGCGTACTGTTACGTTCAGTTTCACGTAGACCTTCACAAACCTGTAGAGTTCAGTTACATACTGCAGTACACATGCATTTCTTCATTAGACTAAGCTTTCCTCCCTGAAAGATTACATTGCTAAAACTGTGGGATGAAGCTTACTGTATTTCAAAGATGACATAGACCTATGCCTCTGACCACTCATGTGTTGTCGGAAAAGTATTTCAGTGTCTATTTCACTACCCAGCCTACCACGAAAAGTATAATTCAGTGAGATACTCCATCAGAAGAGTCACAGACAGTTCATATTACCAGAGCTACCATTCATTTCATCTTCTAGTGAATTGAGTCCATTGACCAGTGTTTACAAACAATGTAGAAGGTGTTCACATAGTGCCCACTTCATGGGAAACATACTCATTCATGAGTGACTTAGAAGGGTTAAAACAATTCATTACTGTTCTATGAGAGAGAAATGCACTTGGTGACAGAAAGTGGACAGTTAGCTTCCTATTCTTTTTCACATTCACAGAATATTCACACTCTATTTCTTCAACGACATAGTCCTAGGCCTCCATCCATTCATTTGGTGTCCAAAAAGTGTTTCGGGATCTCTTTCACTGTCAAACATACAATGAAGGTGACATTTCAGGAAAATACTTCAACAGCACTGCTGAAAACAGTATATTTTACCTGAGACAGTATTCATTTTATCTTTTATGGAAATGAGGACATTCACCTGGGTTTATCAACACTGCAGAAGGTGTTTGCTTAAAGCCCAATTCATGGGAAACATGCTCGTTATGGAGTGACTTGGGAGGGTTCCAAATCTTCATTACTGTTGTATGAGAAAATACACTTGGTGACACACAGTGGGCTCTTAGCTTCACACTCATTTTCCCTTTCACAAAACAGTTTTGTCTTAGTCAGTATTACACAGTACATGCATGTTTTATCTTCCCAATGCTTTCATACAAGAAAGAACTGTTTGGAGGAAAGTCCAGTGCACAGGCTTATTCTACTTCAAAGTTGACATTGCCTTCCGCATGCCTTCACTCACTGGCTTGACCTGCCAGGGCACACACAATCCATGGCTGTGTACTCACTCACATGTTGAGTTGTCTGTGCCACAGAGGGGAGAGATTGGGGTTGGCTGGAGAGTGGAATGTGGGCTGGTCCAAGTTTAGGATTATAATTGCCCAGTGGACTTGTAACCACCCTTTAAATCACCAGCACCTTCCTCTTCCGCCTTAGATAATTCTTCTTCTCCTCCCTGGCCTGGACTTCTGGCAGCAACTTCAAAGAAGTTTGGTAACATTTCCTTCTTTTTTGTGTGTGTTTGGTGGGTTCCATAAGATTTACCATCAAAAGACATTTGATGCTTTCCTAGAAAATGTCTCTGACATTTATGTGTGCATATGCATAGAGTGTACACTATTTTCTTTACTGTGTGAAACTTCAGTGGCTGTGGATGATGTGATTTGGAGAAAGTGTATCCTAGATTGAGAGGAAAGACATCTGGGATAAATCTAAGAAAATGGATGTTTTCTCTGTAAAATGAAAAATGATTGAAAGAACACACCAATGTTGATATGATTGAGTGAAAATAAAAATTTGAATGCATGTGATTTTACTAAGTTATTTCATATATATAGTCACTTAATCTTTATAGTTAAATATGTCCTATCAATTCTCTCTTTCACAGATGAGCAAACTAAGTCTCAAAGCAATTATTTTTTCTAAAGTCAGGCAGTGAATGGCATGGCACAAAGCAAAATCTGGTCAGGCTTGTGTGACTCTATACCTCATGTCCTTTCAACTGTATGGTGCTGCCCCTGAGAAGCAGTACTCTGATGAGGCCAAGGGCCCCAACAGGATAGGGGTGGTGTTTCTCATGGGTTCTGGGAGGATGAAGAAGTGAAGGGAGATGGTATTCTAGCATTGAAAGACATCCATCAGATGCTAAAGGGAGGTCCAGAACCAGCACAGAACATGGGACAACCTTCTCTAAAAGACTGAGGAATCTTCTTGGAACCAGCTGCTTGGGTTTTTCCTTCTTAGCCCACAAACAATCTTTGGAGACCATTCCCTAATTTGTTGACTAAGCCGAGGTGCCTACTCTGCCCTGGCATTCTGCATCCCTCCGGTAGCTCAGCTAGGGAGGCAGAGCCCCAGGAGAGTCTGTGCCTGGATGGGGCCCCTGCTGAGTAAGTTCTGTTAACATGAGTTTTTCCTGAGGTGTAGAAAAGACTTTACTTGCCCTCTTTTCTCAAACAAGGGGTCACTGTATACAATCAGGGGAGAGTCATTAGAAGATGATTTTATTAGACATGCTGATAAACCTAGGCAGCCAATGTAATCAAGGGATATAATGGAAAAATACAGGCACAGAGTGAGTTCAAGTCCTGGCTGTGCCATTTATTAGCTGTATGGCAGCAGACATTATTTAATCTCTCTGAGCCTCCATCTCTTCATTTACAAAGCAGAGGTAATACTGCTTACATCCCAGGGTTTTTGTGCAGATTAAATGAAATAAATGTATGTAAAATGCTTAGTCCATAGTAGTTACTCGCTAAATGTGAGCCACATCCAATCTTATCCTCAATCCCATGAGAGTCTAGAGTAAGGCAGTGAAGGGTTTAGAATGTTCTTTATTCGTTTTGTTTGGTCTTCTCTACTGTAACAGTTTCCTACATATGTTATCACCAAAAAAGAAAAGAGTCCTGAGTTTGTCTTTTTCTTACGCTGATTTCAGAGAAAGGTGGAGGGAATAGCTGGAAGGATCAGCTCATCTATTCAGAGCTCCTGGTCCCACTCAACCTCTCTTGTTGCTTTGGAAGGAGTTTTTGAAAAACTGGCTTTTATTTTCATATTATAATGTAAAACATATTCTTTGATAAATATGTACAAAATATAGACAAGAAAAATACTGTTATATTCCAGCCACTGAGAGAAAAACATTTTGCTAAATATCCTAATCATTCAGTGCATATAAATATAAAATATTTTCCCAGCATGATCATACTGTATATCCTGTTTTATACCTGTCTTCTCATCTGAAGAACCACATTTCATTCATTGTGCTTTCTTCTGCAACACAATTTTTAACAAGTATATAGCAGTCCACTGTGGGTATGTGCCATAATTTATTAATCTGTTTATAATTTTTGAACATTTCTAATTTTTTGCCATTTAAGCAATGAACATCTTCAAGCCAAAATCTTTACCAACAGTCACAATTATTTCCTTAGAATAAATTCCTGCAATGGAAATTAGTGGTTTTGAGGCATTATAAAAATCCCATCCTTTCAGTGATCCCCAGCATACAAAATGGAGAAACTGAAGCACAGGCTACTACAGGCACAGCTAGTTGTAGGGTGTCAGAAAACTTAGGCAGTCCCAAGCCTGTGGGAATTCTTCCATGTCCACAAACCCCAACCCAAGAGAACATGTGTAGTGGATGCAACATCTGTACTTCAGAATCAGTCTTTCTCCCTGAAACAGGAAAGGAACATATATTTTCAGCAGATGTCACCCAGCCTTTACCAATAAGACATGCTAAGGAGGACCAAGGCCTGCAGACAAGAGAATAGGAATTCACTCCCTTCCAGTGCACTTATTCCTGTGGACATTTCCTGGTGAAGGATGGGGAGAGGGCCACCCTTCCAGAGTTCCCAGCAGTGACAGAGTGCCCTGTTTGTTTTCCAGGTGGGATGGATAGCTGTGTCTTGGGCACAGCCAATAATGGAGAGACAGAGCCAGTGTACCCAGTCATGGAAAAGATGGAGGAAGGCAGCACCCTGGAATGGGGGCACTGGAACAACAAGATGGAGTTTGTGCTGTCCGTGGCCAGGAAGATCATTGGGCTGGGCAATGTCTGGAAGTTTCCCTATCTCTGCTACAAAAATGGGGGAGGTGAGAGCCACTGCACCACCCACCAACTCTTGGAAGGAGGATGCCTCCATGTCCTGCACTTACTGCCCCCCTGGGGAGTCCCATAGACACATAGAATGCTGAAATTGGAAAGACCCTTCCTTAGAAGGCATTAAGGACAACAGTGTAGGAGACTGAGACCTAGACAGATCACATGACTTTTCCAGGGGTTTTTCTATTACAGCATGACATCAAAGAAATGTGAGTACAGGCTTGAAACCAGATGGATCAGAGTTTGAATTCTAGCTCTGCTACATACTCTCTGCATAATCTTGGGCAAGTTGCTTGACTCTTCATAGCCTCAACTGCTGCTCCTTTATTTTTTTAATTATATTTTATTGATTATACTATTACAGTTGTCCCATTTCTCCCCCATCTTTCCCCTCCACCCTGTGCACCCCCTCCCACCCACATTCCCCCTTTTGGTTCATGTCCATGTGTCATAAGTTCTTTAGCTTCTACTTTTCCCACATTATTCTTGCCCTCCCCCTGTCTATGTTCTACCCACCATCTTGCTCCTTTAAATTGAGATAATAATACCTGTCTTTCAAGGATGTTGTAAAGATTAGAGGCAGTGTATGTAAAGTGCTTTATACATGGTAGCTATGTAGAAAATGATATTGACATCAAACTGTCCCATGGTCTCAAGATTCCTTACCTGTGGACTTGTGTCTTCCTCCTGTTCTCTGGTACCATGACATCCCCTCAGCTGTTCACTACCTAACCCTGCCAGTGTCATCACCTTCAATACCAGTGGCACTTCCTTTATACATCTCCCACTGAACATGTGTGTGTGGAGCATTAGCTCTAACTCTTTACTTGAGCTCCAGTTCTTTTATTTTATTTTATTTTATTTTATTTTATTTTATTTTATTTTATTTTATTTTATTTTATTTAATTGTTGTTCTTATACAGTTTTCTGTCTTCTACTCCCATCCCAGCCCACCGCCCCATGCTCCCCAGCTCCCTCCCATTTCCACCACCCCCCAGCTTTTGTCCATGTGTCTTTCATACTTGTTGCTCTAAACCCTTCCCCTTTCCCCTGGATATTCCTATCCCTCTCCTCTCTTGTTCTCAATTTCAGTGTCTTTGGTTATATTATGCTTGTTTGTTTGTTCTGTTAATTAGGATCCTGTTAAAGGTGAGATCATATGGTATTTGTCTTTCACCTCCTGACTTATTTCGCTTAGCATAATGCTCTCCAGTTCCATCCATGCTGTCTCGAAGGGTAGGAGCTCCTTCTTTCTTTCTGCTGCATAGAATTCCATTGTGTAAATGTACCATAGTTTCTTGATCCATTCATTTACTGATAGGAACGTAGGTTGCTTCCAACACTTGGCTATTGTAGATTGTGCTGCTATGAACATTGGGGTGCATAGGTTCTTCTGGATTGGTGTTTCAGGGTTCTTAGGATATAATCCTAGCAGTGGAATGGCTGGGTCAAAAGGTAGATCCATTTTTAGTTTTCTTAGAAAATTCCATACTGCTTTCCATAGTGGTTGTACCAGTCTGCAGTCCCACCAACAGTGTACTAGGGTCCCCTTTTCTCCACAACCTCTCCAACACCTGTTGTTTGTTGCTTTGTTTATGATGTGAGCTCCAGTTCTTTGTTGGCTTCTCATTCCCCTCCATTCTCTCCCCTAGGGTAATTCTGCTATCCCCACAGCAGTGGTGCCCATTTTCCTGCACTTACTTTCAAGGAATCCCAGATCATTTCTGTGGGGAGCTCCAGAGGACTTTCTCGGGTACGGAAGGTTCTGGCTGAGCAGTGGGTTAGGAAGATCTTCTTGTTGGTGGTTGGGCTCCCAGGTCTGGTTTTGGATTGAGGCTGCAATCAAGGCTGGAGGAAGAAGAAACAAAGAGGCAGATCACTGGGGAAAATGCCAAAGGGAGTGGTAATTTTATGGACCACAGGTGTTGCAGAATACCCCAATGCAACATCTTCCCTTTTTTACAAAAAAAAGTTTTATTGATTGATTTGAGAGAGAGAGAGAGAAAGATCAATTTTTATTAAAGATTTTATTTGTTTTTAGAGACAGAGGGAGAAAGAGAGAGAGAGAGAGAGAGAGAGAGAGAGAGAGAGAGAGAGAGAGAGAGACATCAGGTTAGAGAAACATCCACCATTTGCCTCTCACATGCGTCCCAGCTGGGACGGGACACACAACCCAGGCATGCACCCTGAACAGGAATCGAACCTGCAACCTTTCACTTTGAAGGACAATGGTCAACCCACTAAACCACACAGATCAGGGCAAAAGATTGATTTTTTTGTTGTTGTTGTTCCACTTACTTATACATTCATGGGCAAACCTCCCCTTTTGCAGGGGAGTGGAAGCCCCCAAAATGCATCAAGCTCATCTCACAATGGTTTTAGAGAGAGAGAAAACCTGTAATACAGAGTGGAGGTAAAAGGGATGTAGGAGGGCACAGAGAGATGCTCTGAGACCATAGTGTTATTCTTGGGATTGTAGCGATTGGGGATTGTCTCTGGAATTGGAGGTTATCTTGTGTTTTTCCAGAGGGATGATATATCTTTTCTCTCCAGGAGTTTCTGGCCAGCAGTCTGAGATCACAGAAGTTTGTTCAGGCTGCATTGTGAAGGAAGAGGGAAGTCTTTCTACTTTTGACCTAGCCCTGGACACCCCACATGCTTGTTTAGGAATTTAGGCCTAAACACTCTCCCTTCAGAGAATTGGGCAGAGAGATGGGCTGGTGGGAGGTGAAGGAGGAGTCTGGGGCCTAAGCTGGACATTGAGACTCTGTATCTGGAACCTATTAACCAGCTTAAGGCCTCATGTGGCAGAAAGCTTAGGTGGTGAGCAGCTTTCTCCAAGCCTCTCCAGAATTGGGTAAAGGTTGGCCTGGGAATTAGCAGGAATGGCATGAAGACATGGGAGAGAATAGAGTGATTTCCAGGTCTAGAGCAAAACCACTAGGCTGAAGAAAGGGAAGTAAAAGGCATAGTGACAGGAGCAGCAGAGTCTAGAGTTTGGGTGAGAAAGACCTGAATCGTTGATATAAGTTTGAGAGTCGTTAGACTTTGATGGCATAAGAAAAGAGAGCAGGACCTTTAAAGATCTTGGAAAAGAGGAGGAACCAACAAAAGAGACACAGGAGGGGAAACCAGTAAAGGAGGAGGAAAATCAAGAAAGTGAAGTGTTAGGGACAAGTAAAGCAATGCTCACAGGGAAGAGGGAGAGCGAACTAACCAAATGCCGCAGATAGCTTAAAAAAGATGACAAATGAGAGTTGATTATTGGATTTGGCAGTACAGAGGTCACTAGTGATTTGTCAGAACAGTTACAGTGGAGTGTGGGGGCAAAGCCTGGTCACAGTGGGCTTAAGAGCTTAAGTGAGAGAAAAATTGGAAATAGGAAATATGGGCTTCTTAGGCAAAACTCAGTAGTAGGTGAAGTTTGTCTGTTCTCTCTGTAGCCCCCCTTCTCAAGGAAGTAAGCCAGTATGAGCACTGCATGGTGGTGTCTGTACACCCCATGTGTCCGGTGGGGGAGGGGGGGTGGATCCCTGCTGATGGAGTTTCTGAGAAGCTGCACATTTTTTAAAAATTCTCACCTAAGGATATATTTATTGATTTTTTTTTTGAGAGAGAGAAATATTGATTGGTTTGCCTCCCATATGTGCCCTGACTGGGGATCAACCCTGCAAACTTTTGGTGTACAGGATGATGCTCCAAGCAACTGAGCCACCTAGCCATGGCTGAGAAACTGCACCTTTGAATTATTTCCCCAGCTCTCCACCCTCAACTTCCTGGAGGGAGAAGCAAACATGATTTCCCCCCAAGGCTTGTCCCATTAGATCTCCAGCCTCAGGGATGAGGAGACTCTGGATTGAGGCATGCTGTGAGGAAGGTGGTAGGAGAGGATTCTGGCAATACAGTTCTAATTTGCCAGGAGGAATTTAAAAGACTTGCCTACCAATCTCAGTTTGGACAAAAGCAAATCATCTGCCAACCATTTTATACTTAATGTCTAAGTCCAGGATGCTGAAAACCAGGGATAGATGTCACCTGTGCTGAGACTCTTGTTTTTCAAGAGTCATAGACCACCTCATGTAAGGACAAGTGCACCCTCCTTCTTTGCCCCACTTCCAACCCCCTTTCCTTCTCAACTTCAGTCTCTGAGCCCCCAGATCCTGGGTGCCTTGGAATACAGTCCTTTCAGCTGGACCCTCTCTAGCTCCTTGGATCCTAGCTGCCGGCAGACTGAGTTGCTCAACACCTAGAATACCTAGGACTGGAGATCCCCCATGAGGCTACAGCAGAATGTAATACAGCTGGACCTGGAAGAGCTAGGGCTCTTAGAGCGGAAGGGCTGTGGGGGAAAGGCAACAACAAAGTAAACCTTGGCTCTAACTGTAGGGAGAAAGATCATGGGGACACCCCTGTGAAGGGGACTAAATGACAGCTGACATCAGGGAACATTATTCTCCTTGATGCTGTTCGTGGGTAATTAAGAACAAATGTTAAGAACTTAATGTTTCTCATTAAGAGAAACAAGGAGTCCTTTTCTTCCACAAGAGTAATAGTAGTATATGACAATTTGGTACCATTTTGAGTTAAGTACTTAACACCCAGTACTGGATAGATTAGTATTGATTACAGCATCCACAGATGTACACTCATCGTTGTGTTGTTCCTATGGACTATCATCAGTTTCTGTCTTTTAAAATGTCACCTGGAACATTACAGGTGATATCACAGAGTGTGTTTCTGAGAAGGGCAGCAGAAGAATGATGCCCTTCTAGGATGGACATGTGGCCTCTCCTATTCCATGGGGAAGATTGCCAGGACATTTTAGAACTTTGGGAAGGAGATGAACATGGTGGATATGGGGTAGCAGCAGGTAACTGAACACCAGCTTCCATCTCCAAGACTAACTACATCTTTTAATGGTGGTGTCGGGGGCCTGGGGGGAAGAAAGGTAGAGTGTCTCACAGGATTCCCCAGTCTGCACTTGGGTCCCTCTTACACTCCACTCTGCCCCACACTTCTTCTCCACTTTTAGGGTCAGTGGCTCTACCTGGTGGGTGTGGACCTTATCCCTGTGGTAGGCTGCCCAGGGGCTCAAAAAGGCAGAGGGGCAGGGTAGCAGAACTGACCGCAGGACCCATGGCAGTTAAACATTGGCTTGGCTTATTGGGAAAGAGCAGGTAGCATAAAAATGGAGAGGAAGGGCTTGTGATGGGCTTAAACCTCATCTCACATTGCCTCCCCTTCCCCCTCCCCTCCCCTCCCTTCTCCTCCCCTCTCCTCCCTTCTCCTCTTCTCTCTCTCTGCAATGTTTCCAATTCTCAGCTGTGACTGTTCATATCATCCTGGGTTATTTCTTCTCTAATTTTCCCCTCTTCCCAACAGGCCTTGGGTTGATTTATATACTTATCAGACAGAATTGTTTACGATCTGTTTCGTTGCCCTTGTGGTGAATAAGTGTTTCCCTCAGTGCCTGATTTATGGACACAGAGATATGGAAGGTGAAGAACTGGAGAACTCTACTCTCCATTAACTTTAGCAGTTTTATTAAGGTTTACTTGACTTACAATAAATTGTACATATTCAAAGCATACAATTTGATAAGTTTTGACATGCATACACCCTTGAACCTTTGCCACAATCAAGGTAATGAGCAGAGCCATCATTCTCCTAAATTTCCTCCTGTCTCTTTCTCCCACCTCCAACCTCTGCCGCCTCATCCCAAAGCACCACAGACCTGTTTTTTGAAATATATATATGATTAAAATGCAAAAGACTGTGTGTATATATATACACACACATATATATACGTGTGTGTATGTTAGTTAACACCTCCATTCCTTCACGTAATTTCCTTTTTGTGTGTGGTGATAACATTTAAGATCTACTCTCTTAACAACTTCAAGTGTATAACTCAGTGCAGCTCACTTCAGTCACCATGCTGTACATGAGATCTCTAGGACTTACTCATCTTGTAACTGGAAATCTGTACCTTTTGACCACCACCTCCTCCTGTGCCCACCCCCAAAACACCCCCTCCGCCTCCAACAACTGCTATTCTACTCTGTATCTTCATGGGTCTGACTTTTTAAAATTCTGCCTATAAGTGAGAGCATACAGTGTTTGTCTTTGACTTATTTCACTTAGCATAATGCCATCCATGTTGCTGCAAAAGGCAGGATTTCTTTGGGGTTTTTTATGGCTGAATACTATTCCTCTGTGCATGTGTGTATGCATGTCAATGGACACTTGACACATAGGTCATTTCCATGCCTGTTTTCTGTCATTATGCTTTAGTTTGCCTTTTTAGAATTTTATACAAATGGAATCATGCAGTATGTACTTTTCTATATTTGGCTCTTTCACTCAGCATAATTATTTTGAGATTTATCCATATTTTCATGAGTCAGTAGTTTATTGATTCTTTGTCATTACTGTGTAGTACTTTATTATATGGGCATACTACAATTTTTTTTTATTATATTGATAAACATTTGAGTTGCTCTCAGGTTTTAGCTATTACAGGTAAAACAGCTATGAACATTTGTGTACAAGTCTTTGCATAAACATATGTCTTCATTTCCCTTAAGTAAATAGCTAGGAGTAAAATAACTAGATTATAATTTTAAGAAACTGCCACTTTTCCAAAATGGTTCTACCATTTTACCTTCCTGCCAGCACTGTGTGAGAGTCCAATTTTTCGAATTCTTGTGGATACTTGGACAGTCTTTTTCATTTTAATTTTTCTATTTGGTGTGCAACATTACATCACTGTCATTTTCATTTATATTTCCATAATGGTTAATGATGTTAAGCATCTTTTCGTGTGCTTATTTAAATCTATATATCTTCTTTGGTGAAAACCTGTTCAAATCTCTGACAATTTTTAAAAAATGGCTGTTAGTTTTCTTACTATTGAATTTTGAGACTTATTTATATATTCTGAATATAAGTCCTTTATCAAACATGCATTTTGAAAATATTTTTTCTCATTCTGTCTTATATTTTTCCTTTTTTATATTATGAAAGCAATATATTCCAAGCTTCAAATATTTGACAAGTTCTGTAGGGTCTCTTTCATCAGTATGTGGAAACCTCTAAACTTCAGGATCTTCTACCAGCCAGGACTGGGGTCATTCACTGAATGAGGTGTGAGGCCGAATCCACTTCAGGGCATGTCGTGGTGGCCCAGTAATGGCAGGATGATGAAACGTGCAGTCAGATCTTGTACACTGAGTGCTAAAGCTCCAGTGTTTTGGATGATAGAAAGGACATTCCAGCCTCTTACAAGCAGGGAAACAATGACAGAGCTGACTACCAGAAGATGGTGTTGGTGTCTTAACTGGTTTCGGAGGCAGTACTGCAATTCTACTCATATGAGTGAAGGGACAATGATCTGAGTACATTTTACATCGTACTTACAATTTGGATGAACAAACAAACATTTTTCAGCAAATTCGCAATTGAGGAAAGCTTTGCAGGGGGTAAAAGGTGATGGTCAGCACATTCATTCCCATTTATGCAAGCAGGCCAGTACTGGTAGTGTTCCAGAAGTGTCTCTGGTTTCTGTGCCATACTCTGTTCATGGGTCTTGGCGCAACAGATCTGCAGAGTTTCTGCCATCCCTGAGCAGTCTGCAGCATGATTACCAGTGCCTCTGCTTAGTTCCTTGACCTTTTTTCTATGTTATCTCCTCTGGTCTCTTCTTCTTTTTTAAAAAATTTTACTTTAATTGTTGTTCACGTACAGTTTTCTGTCTTTTCTTCTTAATGGGGAATTTATTCTAGAGGTCTTGCTTTGCCCCGGGCCATTTTTGTCAGCAGTTCTCGAGAAGTTCAAGTTCTGGGAGCAATTGAAGTGTCTGTTTCTGTGAGACTGTAGAATAGTTGTTTTTGTGATTCTTGAGCTTCAGATAGAGCCTTCAAAATTAGTTTGTTGTGAGCTTGTTTAGAAGGAGGAAGTGTGGCACTGGCCAGTGTGGCTCAGTGGGTGGGAGCATCTTCCTGTAATCAGAGGGTTGAGGGTTTGATTCCTGGTCAGGGCACATGCTTGGGTTTCGGGTCCCATCCATGTTCCAGCATGTGTGATCCCTGGTCTGGGCATGTACCAGAGGTGACCGATCAATGTTTCTCCCACACATTGATATTTCTCTCTCTCTCCCTTCCTCTTGAGAAGCAGTGGAAACAAGTCCTCAGTGAGGATTTTTTAAAAATTCTGTTTTAAAAGAAGGAGTAGGATTTCCCACTGGCTTTGCTGGCACTGACAGGTTGTTGGCAATGCTTCCTGTTACCAGGCTCACCACCATCATCTTCCTCCTCCTCTTCTCCATGATCGAATTTTTTTTTTTTTTTTTTACTTTAACAACAGAACTTTCCACAGGCAACCTTCTCTCCCGAAAGCTTTCTTCCTCAATACTCTTTTTTTTTTCTGTAGAAGTGACCATAGGTCTCTTCTAAGCTGTTAAGCACTTCTGATTCACACGAACATCCTGCTTCACATACCCGGCTGTTCTGCATACCGAGTTCCTTGGCAGCATGAAGACTGTTTTGCTGCTATTGAAATTGCAACCTGTTTAAATGAACACCACTCTCTGCAGTTAGACTTGCAGGTGGTCGACAAATTTCACTAGGAGGGTGAGAAGAACCACACGTAAGTGTCACTGTAGGTATTTCTGAGATAAGGGGTTCTCCTGCATAAAACTGATGTCTTCATCAATGAGATCATCTAGTTCTGGCTCAATATCTGTCACATCTTCAGAAGCTGCTGGCTCCCTCAGAGGTTTCACTGTTGGTGTCAGTCAGGTTGCAGCTCCATCATCATAAGTCTGTCTGACATTGCTCCTGTGAACTTGGAGAAACCTTGGACTCTCTTTTCTCAGGTCTCTGGCTAGAAACTGCAAGGGGTGGCATTGTAGCTTCCTGCCTTCTCTCATCTACCCACAGAAACTGTTTTTTGTCTGAAGGCATGTTGCTGTCAAATGTTGGTATCAGATTTTAGACTGGAAAGGTCAGTATTAACAGAGCAAAGTTCATCTAATACACCATGAAGACACAGGGTGAATCAAATTGTGTTGTTCCCCAGGAACAGGGACAGGCCCTCTGTCACTTGGTCCTGATCTTGTTGGCCACCATCACCACAATGTGGTCAAGAAGTTCCTCACTGAACCATGGTAGAAACAACTGCCAGAAATTCCCAAACATCCCATATGCAAAATAACTCAACACAATTTCCTAATTCTTGCAATTTCCCCTTCATGGCACTTTGAACTTTGGGGCAGATGTTGATGCTGATCTCCATGGCTCCCTGGCAGGCAGCTGAGGTGCTTCTCTTGCCCAGCCCAGAGCCAGCTCGCTGCCCCCAGCCCCATGGCCACAGCTATAACCACTTCTGGCCCTATTGTTCTCAACAGTGTCTTGGGAAGAGCAGAAATTTTCCATTTTGATGAAGTCTAGTTTAATCAATTTACTCTTCTGTGAGTCATGTTTTTGATGTCACATGAAAGAAATATTTTTTTCTAGAAGTTTTATAGTTTTAGGTTTTACATTTGGGTCTCTGATTCATTTCAGGTCATAACTTTTGTGTATAATGAAGGTATGGATTAAAGTTCATTTTTTGAAAAGATAGATTTATTCATTTATTTTTTTATAGAGAAGGGAGAGGAGGGAATAAGAGAAGGAGAGAAACACTGATGAAGGAGAATACATGGATTGGTTGCCACTTGTGTGTGCCCTGATTGGGTACTGAACCAGCAACACAGGCATGTGCCCTGACTGGGAATCAAACCGGCAACCTTTCGTTTTGTAGGAGGACGCTCAACCCACTGAGCCACACCAGTCAGGGCAAAGTTTATTAATTTATTTTTTAGTGTATGGATATCCACTTGTTCCAGCATCATTTATTGAAAAGACTACCTGACCCCCTGGCCAATGAATTGACTTTACACCTTTGTTGAAAATCAGTTGTCCACGTACCTCTGGGTGTGTTGCTGGACTCTCTCTGTCCCACTGATTTGTTTATTTTGACATCTAAACCACACTGTCTCAATTATTCCAACTTTATAATAACATGAAAATAAGGTAGAGGTCAGTCTAAAACTTAGTTCTTCTTTTTCATAGTTGTTTGGCTATTTTATTTCCTTTGCATTTTCATATGAATTTTAGAATCAGTTTGTCAATTTCTGCAAAACAATCTTCCAGGATTTTGACTGGGATTGCAGTGTATCAACATGGGAAGAATTGACATCTAGGTAATATTCAGTCTTCTGACTCATGAATAGAAGGGAACTGTGCCTCATCATTTATTTAGGTCTCTAGTTTTCTCTCAGCAATATTTTGCAGTTCTGAGTGTATGTATCTTACATCTTTGGTCTGATTTATTCCCATTTCATTTTTTATGTTATTATGAATGACTTTATTTCTTAAATTGAATTTATAATTTTTTGTTGCTAGTATATAGGAGTACAATAGATTTTCATAGGCTGATCTTATATTCTACTAACTTGCTAAAGTGACTGATCGTTTCTAGTAGCTCTTTGGTACATTTCAAAGGATTTTTCTTTTCCTTTCTTTTTGAAAACACTTTATTGAGATACGACTAACACACAATAAGCTGAACATATTTGCTGTATATGGCTTGATGAATTTAAAGGTAATATCTATCACCTCCAAAAGTTTCCATCTGCCCTCGTTAGTTTTAGTTTTGTGTATGTGTGTGTGATAACAACACAACATAAAATTTACTTTCTTATTAAGTTTTTAAGGAAAGGATAAAATAGTGTTACTGTGGGCACTGTGGCACACAGTAGATCTCTAAAACTTACTCATTTTGCATGGCTGAAACTTTGTGCCCTTTGACCAATGCCTGCCTCTTTGTTTCCCCCTTTCTCAGCTTCTGGTAACCACCACTCCACTCTTTGCTTTCGGGAGTTTGACTATATTAGATTTCAAAGGACTTTATACATAGACTATCATACCATTTGAGAATAATGCAGTTTTACTTCTTTTCTAATCAGAATAACTTTTAATTTCTTCCTTGCCTTTTTTTTTTTTGCCTGGGCTAGAATCAATATTTATAGAAACAATGTTAAATAAAAGTGGTAAGAATAAACACCTTTGTCTTGCATTTGATCTTAGGAGTTAAGCAGTCTTTCACCAGTAAGCATGATGTTATATGTGGGTTTTTTTGTAGATGCCCTTTATCAGGTTGAGGATGCTCCCTTCTATTCATCATACACTGAGAGTTTTTTGCTTTTTGTACAGTAATGTCCATTAGATTTATTAATATGAAAAATTACTTTAATCATTTTTTGAATGTTAAAACAACCTTGTATTCCTGGGATAAACCTCCCTACATGATGTATTATTCCTTTTATATATTATTAGATTTGATTTGCTCAAGTTTTGTTTAGAATTTTAAAATCTATGCTCATGTAAGATATTGGTGTGTAGTTTTCTTTTCTTGTAATGTCTTTGTCTGCTTTTGTTATCAGGATAATGTTGGCTTCACAGGATGAATTGGGAAGCATTCCTTCCTTTTAAATTTTCTGGAAGAATTTGTATAGAATTAGTGTTATTTCTTTGTTAAATGTTTGGAGAATTCACTAGTGAAGTCACTTGGGCCTGGAGTTTTCTCTCAGAGAAGATTTTAAACAACAACCAAAAAAATTTCTTTAATAGAAATAAGGTTATTGAGGTGATCTATGTCTTCTTGAGTAAGCTTTGGTGGTTTGTATTTTTTAAGAAATTTTACCTAAATCATTACATTTATTGACATAAAGTTACTCATACATTTTCTTATTATCCTTTTAGTACCTACAGAATCTGTACTGATGATACCTTGTTCATTTGTCATACAGGTAATTTGTGTCTCCTAGAAGTTTATCAATTTTATTGATTATCTCAAAGAATCAGCTTTTTTTCCTTCATTTTCTCTATAGTTTTCCTGTTTTCTATTTCATTAATTTCCACTCTGATTCTTACTATTTCCTTTGACTTACTTTGAATTTCATTTACTATTATTTTTGTCATGCTTAAGATGGAAACTGGAATTACTGATTTGAGACTTTTATTTTATAATAATAGTTGATGCTATAAATTCTCTAAGTACTGCTTTAGTGTTATCCCACAAGTTTTGATATGTTGTGTTTTCATTTCATTTGATTTAAATACTTTCTTATTTCCATTTTGATTATCTCTTTGTAACTTGGGTTGTTTATAAGTGTATTACCTAATTTCTAAATATTGGAAAATATTCCAAGTGTATTTGTCTTCTTGATTCCTAATTTACCTAGAGAACATACTTTGTATGACTTGAATCCTTTGAAACTTATTGAGATTTATTTTGTGGCCCAGAGTATGGTCTCTCTTGGTAAATATTCCAGGTTTACTTGGAAATCATGTATATTCTGCTGTTGTTGGATACAGTTTTTTATAAATGTCAAATAGGTCAAATACTTTATATTCTTATTTATTTTCTATCTACTTCTTTTATCAATTATTTAGAGAGAGATTGAAATGTTAGAATTTAATGAGGAATTTAACTATTTTTCTCTGCAGTTCTAGCATTTTTGCTTCATATGTTTTGAAGCTCTGTTATTAGGCACATGTGCATTTAGAATTGTTATGTCCTCTTGTCGACCTTTTTATCATAATGAAATGACATTCTTTATCTCTGGTAATATTCTTTGCTCCAAACTCTACATTGTGTTATATTAATACAAACACTCCAGCTTTCTTCTGGTGGTATTAGCATGGCAAAATTTTTCTATCCTTTTACTTTTAACCATTCATGTCTTGATATTTAATGTGCATTTCTTCTAAGCAGCATATAGCTGACTCTTGCTAGTTTTTTTTTTTTATTGTTGTTCAAACCAATCTGACAATGTCTATGTTTTATTTGGGATATTTATATTACTTACATTTAAATGCAGTTATCCAACTTCTCCAAGGACATACAGAGGGCCCATAGACATATGAAAGAATGCTCAGCATCACTAGCCATCAGAGACATGCAAATTAAAACCACAATGAGATATCCCCTCACACTGGTCAGAATGGCCATCATAAGCAAATAAGAAAAGGGAACCCTAGTGTACTATTGGTGGGAATGCAAACTGGTGCAGCCACTGGGGAAAACAGTATGGAATTTCCTCAAAAAACTAAAAATGGAACTACCTTTTGATCCAGCGATTCTGCTGCTGGGAATATACCCGAAGAATCCTGAAATACCAATTCAAAAGAACTTATGCACCTCCATGTTCATCGCAGCAGTATTTACAATAGCCAAGTGATGGAAAGAGCTTAAATGCCCATCAGTAAATGAGTGGACAAGAAAACTGTGGCACAATTTACACAATGTAATACTACACAGCAGAAAGAAAGAAGGAACTCCTACCCTTCACAACAGCATGGATGGAACTGAAGAGTATTATGCTAAGTGAAATAAGCCAGGGAATGAAAGACAAATACCATATTATCTCACCTACAAGAGGAAACTAATGAACAAAATAAACAAACTAGCAAAATAGAACAGAGACATGGAAACAAGGAACAGACTGACAGTGACCAGAGGAGGGTCACTCTGTGAACTCCCCTGCCTATTTTCCCAGCAGATAAAGGTCCATGGTGGGGACAACGCTAGCACTTCTAGCATCAGTAGACTTGTCTCATCCATTGATTGTGAAAACAAAGTCAGAACACATTACTAAAGGGAAACATGATTGCTCTAACTCTAAGAGCAATCATTTCCTTGAAAAGAATTGTACTCTAGAGGCTGTGTTAATGCTCCTAGATATCCATTATTCAATGAGCTCATTGTTATTGCCACAAATTATGTGTTGCTTAGGCAATAATTGATGCTTGATGAAGAACAAACCTTGGTAGGTATAGATTGAAAACTTCACAGAGAAAAAAAAAAGGGAACTGGTTAGGTTCTAGGTAACTTGGTGACTCTTGATCTCAACTGTGGTTCCAGACACCTGGACAGAAGCCCCCTGCAGTTTTTCATGACCCCCACCCCAGGATTCTGATGGGCAGTATCAAGTGGAAATAGGAAAAGTTGACAGTGGACCATGAGGAAGCTAGTGCCAAGTAATGGACAGCCTGTTTCCCACCCACAGGTGCTTTTTTCATACCCTACCTCATCTTCCTTTTCACCTGTGGCATTCCTATCTTCCTCTTGAAGACAGCACTGGGCCAGTACACAAGCCAGGGAAGCGTCACAGCCTGGAGCAAGATCTGCCCCATTTTTGAGGGTGAGTAGCTGTGTGCCTGATTTCAGGGTATCTGCACTTGGAATTATAGACCTTACTTGAATTTATTGGGTGGTTTAGCAGCCATGCTGATTGAGATAAGACTCTGTCTTTATGTTAAACCTTCCATTTATGAGCCCAATATTGAGCTAATCTCCCCATCCATCAGAGAATGGAGAAGGTGGTGATGAGGATGGGTCAAAGGCTTCAGGTTAAATAAGTTAAGTGCAAAGCTATTTTAGCTATATATTTTAAAAATATATAACAATGGTTTTGTATTTTCAAAATATATTTAATCAATTATAAAACATTTTAAGAGAATTTTAAGTGAAAAATGTATCATTAATAATTCTATCATCTTGATACAACAGCTATTTAAAATTTAGGGTGTTTTAGTTCAAGATTTTTTCTATGTAGGATTTTCTTAAGTTTCTATTTTGAAATAATTATATATTCACAGAAAGTTGCAAAAACAGTACAGAAAGGTCATGTGTGCCTTTCACTCAGTTTCCCCCAATGGTAATATCTTACATAACTATAGAATAGTATCACCACCTGAAAATTGACATTGGTACTGTCATCCATAGAACTTACTCAGATTTCACCACTTTTCCTTGCACTCATGTGTATAATTCTCTGTGTGTGTGAATTTGTGTGACCACCACCACAATCAAGACACAGAACTGTTCCATCACCCAAAGATCTCTGCCATGCTACCCTCTGTAGTTACACCACCCCTCCCTACCAGCCCTACCTCTGGCAACCACTAAATTGTTCTCTACTTCTATAATTTTATCATTTTGAGAATGTTATATGGGTGGAAACATACAAAATATAATCTTTAGAAGTTGGCTTTTGCACTCAGCATGATGCCCTTGAGGTTTATCCAGCCTGTTCTGGTGTCAATAGTGCATTCCTTTGTGCTGTTGAGCACCACTCCATAGTGTGGATAGGTCACAGTTTACTTAACCACCCACCCAATGAAGGATATTTGGATTGTTTACAATTTGAGGGGTTTATTTTATTCTTTCTGTCTATATGGGGTCTACATATGTATTAACATGGAATATACATAGTTTATATCTCTGTTTTACAGTTAGTGTTATTTTCCATTTTCTACACAATTATTTAATGATTATATAAACTTCAATCAAGTAGATATATCATAATTTACTTAACTCTTTGCTTTTTGGATTTTTTTCTTATGTTCAAGTACTTATAAAATTGTTATATTCTGCTATTATGTATATTTGTTGAGACAGATCCCCCCTGCCTTTTTGGAAATTATTTGTTTGGCATAAATTTGCAGGATTAGGATCACTGGACTGAATGGATGGTCAAATTGATGTCTTTTAGTATGGGTTATTAAATCGTCCTGTGGAGCCCTGACCAGTGTGGCTCAGTGGGTTGAGTATTGTCCCGCAAAGCTAGAAGCTGCTGGTTCAATTCCTGGTTAGGGCATATGACTTTCGGTCTTAGTCTGGGCACATATGAGAGGCAACCTATAGATGTTTCTCTCTCACATTGATGTCTCTCTCCCTCTCTTCCTACCTCCCTTCCTCTCTCTCCAAAAATAAACTTAAGAAATAAAATAAAATAAAATAAAATAAAATAAAATAAAATAAAATAAAATAAAATAAAATAAATTGTCCTGTGGAAGTGTTATACTGGCTTACAATGTCACTAGACATGAGTAAGAATCTTTCCCTTCTGTCTTTAACAACTCTGAGTTACCTGTGGTTCCCTAACTTGTCTGATGTTGGAACTTCCTGGAGACCTTCAAAACATCCTGAAGTTTGAGATTTAATTGGTCTGGGGTCTGGTCCAGGCTTTGGAAGTTTAAAAACATCCCCAGGTGTTTCTAATGTGAAGACAGTTTGAAATCTATTGAGTTATATTATTTGTAAAAAGTTTCACTCAGGCTGTCAGTGTAGAATGGTACCTCATTATTGTTTGATTTTGCACACCTGAAATGAATTATTAAGGAGGCTCTATTTATATTTTCTCCTATGTGAATTTTCTTTCCTGCTCTTAACATGTGGTTTTATATTTCAGAAATATATCAGATTACATTCAGGAAACATTTAACTCTTGGAACCTTGGAGGTAGTCTGCACATTTTAAAAATAACATTCGATTAGTGAACTTCCAGAACCTAATCAGGATGACATGCACAGGGAGCGGGCTAGGGCTGCAGAAGGCTGGGAGAAAGGTCCCTTCCCAACCTGGGAAGGGCTGTGGGAGCACACAGAACACTGCCTGCTGGGGAAATAGAGGACAGAGCAGGCGCCCAGACTCCAGTGCTTCTTGTTTTAGGACACCTACTGTGGAGCACAAACCTTCCCCTAAGCAGGGGTGGGTAGTGTGTGAGAAATCTGTCTGTTGTCCCTCAGTCTGCCTGTTGCCCCTGCAGCCATCCGCTATGCCTCCCAGATGATCCTCATGCTCCTCAACACCTACTACACTGTTGTCCTGGCCTGGTCCCTCTTCTACCTCTTTAGCAGCTTCACCATCAACCTTCCCTGGGGAAGCTGCCACCATGATTGGAATACAGGTGAGATCACCTCTGAGTTCATTTCCTCCTGCTGCTCTGCCACATGAGCCAGGACTGGGATTGTCCCTGTATCCCAGGCAACCAACTTCTCAGCCATCATTTAGGACTCACTAGAAATCTGCCCAGTGAATTAAGGAGGTCTTACACCAGATAAGAGTGAGATTTCACCAGCATCACAGGCAAAATGTCAAAGAATTTTTTTAAAAATGTATTCAGTACATATATTATGAATTCATGTATTATGCAGCTAGAACTGACTGTTTATGAGGTTTAGATATTTATTTATTACAGTTTGAGATAGTGTTAGTTTGATATACTATGTATATGTTGTTCGTTCATTTTTTTGTTTCTCATGCCTTCTCTCTGATACCATTTTAGGTCTTTCCAACTCACAACTCATCTGGATTTAACCAGGAAATAAGCTATCTTGAATGTCATCAATATAATTTGTAATAGCAGTTGATTTTCTCCTGTGCCTGTAGAACTAGAGGAGCCACCTGTGGCAATAGAACCGCTGAGTCTAACAAACTGAAGCAACAAAAACTTAAAAATACCTGGGGTAGCACTATCCCAGAGAACTTTCTGTGATGCTGCACTCTCTGAAATAGTAGCCAACGTGTGGTTATGGAGCACTTAAAATGTGGCTAGTTCATGTGAAGAACGGAATTTCTAAAATTTGTATTTAATTTTAATTAATTCAAACATAAAGAGCCACATGTGGCTGGTGGCCACCCTTTGGACAGTGTAGATGAAGAGTATACTGGACATGTGTCCTGTTGGGGTCTCAGCACCACGTCTTGCACTCATGGCCCACTTACTTCTCAGGGCCCATCAGTGAGGCCCTACCTGTGCCAGGATTGACTTTTCTTATTCAAATAAGTTGCTCAGTTCTGGGCTGGAGTTTGAGCCTTTTCCTGGCCAGGGAGGTGCATTTCAGCAATGGTTAGCATCATACTTAAGGCCCCTCTTGCCCTCAAACTTTATGCTCCCTTTCCAGTCATTCCTGGCTGATCTATACTACCATTTTTCAAATGAAAAGTCAAACCATGGAGGTACTTCCCCTGCCACCCCAAGGTGCATTAGGTTCTTGGCAATGCCTGCGCTGACCCCTGGCCCTGCTGTGGCACCTACACACTCTTTGTCAGTCTGGTTTTCCCACACTTCAGCAAGAGCTTGAAGGCAAAAAAGATGTCTTTATCTCTATAGCCTTTGTGCCTAGCACAGTGCTGGCTGTGTCATAAATAGTCAAAAATATTTGTTGGATAAGTCAAGTTTTAAAGATATAATATATATGTTATATAATATGTTATAATTATATTATACTATGTTATATTATGTGTTATATAATATGTAATAATATATAAATAACATTAATATATGTTATTTTAAAATATTCTAATATTTTCTTTATATATTTTTCTTCCCTCCCTCCCATTCTTCATCATTTCCTTCCTTCTTTTGTTTTTTCCTTCCTTCCTTCCATCTACAGGCACTGACATCACCCTTGACAACCAGCTTGTCAGATGGTGATTTTATCAGATCTCAGTGGAGTTCCTCTTGTAAAACTGTGTGAGGTTTTGGTGGCCTAGGACTTTTGCTTCAGGACTGCCTCTAGGTTGATTGGGGCAGGGTTATCTCTGAGACAATTCTGAGGCAAATGCATTGCCAAGTCTTTTGCTTCTGCTTCGTGACATTTTGGACATTTCTCCTAGTGAGTCTGGTTTTACTCTGAGCCTAGCATCTTGACTTGCTCAGGGCATCCTGTCTTGTCAACGTGAAACACTTTACTTGGTGTTCTGAAGCTTCAAGGAAAGTACCCTGTCTAGTGAAAAGAGTGTTCGATTATCATTGTCATTCAACAGATATTGTTGAGCTCCGACTATGCCAGGCTCTGTTCTAAGAACCTGGGATGTGATAACACAGAAAAGTGAAGGTCCCTGCCTGCATGGAGTTGTCATTCTAGTGACAGGAGACAGACAATAAACAAAAATAAATGAGTAACAGGTGTCATGTTAGAAGAAAACATGTTCTGGAGGAAAACAAAACAAAGAGGAGGTTTTGGGAGTTTTGGGGGGAGTATAATTTTAAATGGGTAATCAGTGAAGGCTTTGCTAAGAAGATGACATGAGTAATGCTGTGAAGGAGGATAGGGAGTGAGCATGAGATACTGAGAGATAGACACTAGGTGGAAGGGACACCCAGCCAAAGGCCCTGAGGCACCAGAGCCTGTAACACTCAGGGACGAGCAAGGGGTCCATGTGGCTGGAGCAGGTGAATAAGGAGCAGTGGGAGGTGAGGCCAGAGGTGAATAGGGCCTGGGAGGTGATTTATAGGGATTTTGGCTTTTTCTGTCTTAGTGAGATGGGCAACCCATAGGAGAGTTTTGCACTGGGGTGTGACACAGAACATGACTTAAATTTTAACCGTATCACTCCGACTGCTGTATGGAGAACTGCCTATGGAGGCAAGAGTAGAGACTGGAAGCCAGGTGGGGTGACTGGAGATGATGATGATCTGCACCAGGTGGTGGTGGTGATGACAAGAAAGGTCCAATTCTACATATTTTGAAGATAGAGCATACACGACTCACCGGACTGGATTCTAGCCCTCCCTCACTTCATCACCTATAAGCTAAAACAGGCCATTGCTAAGCAGACTCACTCTCTCCTTGTATACAATGAGGAAAACACTAACTGTCCTAATATTTTTGAAGAATGTATTACCTATAAAATGTGAAAAATACTGTGAACACTCTGTAAAACTCCAAAGTCATGTTCAGGTAACTAAGAGCCACTACTTACTGAGTACTTTCCAGACATGTTTGCACTTAATCCCCTATCAGTCCTACCAATGGACATTCTGTCCATTTGAGACATGAGGGTGTGAGGCTCAGAGAGACTCACAGGGAATAACTGGAGGGGCAGGACACCAGGCAGAGCATTCTTGCATCTGTCCCTCTGCTCTTCAGCAACTTGGCCGCGGAACTTCCCTAGGAGGCTTCTTATCATTCCTCAAAGGTGGTGACTTTATACACAAGTTACCTGGAAATATTTGAATACTTTGAAGCAGATGGCATGCAGCGTATCTTTCCTAATGCCATGATCATGATTTAATGAGAATATGTCCTCAAACATTTGGAAACCGATGAATAAAAGCATATGGGAGAGGGTGACATAGGTCTGTTGAGTCTGTGTGTTTAAGGATGTTTTGTATAGACAACTTCAGCCCAGTTCCTTCCAGAAACCTTACTTCCATTCTCCTGAAATTTCACACCAAGTACTGGCTAATAATTTTTCTCTTGCTTCCTTCCCTGGTACCCATGAGTAGAGCACTGTGTGAGTTCCAGAGGATCAATGGCTCCCTGAATGTGACCTCTGAGATGTCACCTCTCCTGTCATTAAGTTCTGGGAGTAAGTGAGGCCTGTTTTATATCCCATTGTTGGGTGTACACTGGAAAGAAGGCCCCTTGCCCTTCTTTCCAGTGTAAAAGGGCAAGTGCAGTGGTAACTCTCAGTGGATAACAAGGGAAGAGTTTCTGCTGCCTTCTTTGGTGGCCCTGTCTCCGAAGGGGCCTTTTTCTGTTGTGCCTGTATTTGTGGTTAGTACAGAACTGATGTCAGAGATGAGACTTCGGCAGCTCTCCTGCCCTTCCTCGCCCACATGCCCACCCCCATGTTAGACAGTGCACATGCATGGGTGTCCACACTCCTAACTACCCTCTTCTCTTCAGCTGCATGGACATTGTCTCTTATCTTCCCCTCCCCCCAATACTGATCCTTGTCTAGGGCATAATTCCTAATATCAAAATGTCCTAAAACCCTGAGAAAATATGTGTTTGCACCTCCTTCTCTAGGTTAAATTGGTACTCAGCCTCCCAGAGCAAACTTACCTGGGAACAGTTTATATTTGCCTCCCTTTACACCTACCCCTATCTCTGGGCAAAGGAGAGCCTCATGGGTTTGGGTGAAAAGAGCTAACAAGCCTTTCGATGAGAGCCTGCAGGCAGGGCTCCACTGCCTGCAACATGACACTGGTGATGCAGGGTGCAGCCAGGAGGGGGGCCCCAAAAATAGGGATTTGGAATGGGGCCCAGAATTCAGGGTGTCCAGGAAACATTAGGGGGACATATAAGATGTCCTCACCCCTTCCCCCACAGGTGTGAGTTGGGGGTAGGGACACAGGGAGCAGGGACATGCAGAGCTGCTAATCCATGGTATGGTCATTTAACATATCTATAGCCTTTGGCTGGTGGCTTAGATGTGTTAAATAGCTGTGGCCATGCTCTGAGCCAGGGGGATGGAAAGGACTCCCCCAAAGATGTGACTGGGGGAGGAACCCCAAGTTACAGCACCTGTGTGGGAGCTTGGAGAACATTGGCTCCAGAAAATGGGGACACACCTGCCCAGACTCATAACGGCATCCTAAAAAACTTGGAATATACAGGAATGCTGGCAGGTGTAACTGATTGTAGGAGGAGTCGGAAATGGGGGTACAGAAGAGATTTGGCGCAGGGATTTAAACTGAGACATGGCAGCCAGGGAGAAAAGATCCATGTGGTTTCACCAGAGTGCAGGACCCACAGCCCTATGAGGGAAAATCACCATGTGGCTTTAGCAGAGAATTGCCACTCGGCTTTGCCCAAGTGGAGACCCTCTCGCAGCTTTGCCAGAGAGAGAGATTCATGCGGTTTCACCAGAGTGCAGACCCCTGCAGCTTTGGTGAAGAGAGAGAGCCACAAGGTTTTTCAGAGTGGGGACCCCTTCCCCACAGCTTTGGTAGAAGAAGGACCACGCAGCTTTGGGGTGCTCTCTTTGGTTGTGTCCTGGGAGCAAGAGAGATTTTGCCTGGAAGAAGGGGGAAAGGACTCTTGCCAGTAGGCCATGAGAAGGTGCCACATGGCTTGGGATTAATTAGAGATCCTGCCTGGAGGACAACACAGCTGAACAGTGTCAAGAGCCTGGATACCGGATGTGTGCTTCTCTTCCTGAATTACGGTAACCTAAATTAGGACAGAGGGAGACAGGAAGCACTGTGGGCATCTGTGGGTATCCTAAAGGACTTTGATATTTTAATGGAGATGCCAGGTCACTACTTTAACTCTGTATAGCATTAAATAAACATTTCCTTTCCTTTTCACAAATCTCTGGCTTTGAGAGACATCTTTCCATTAGGCAGCAGACATAACAGACCTTCTGTTGTTCTGTAACACTGGAGCTATGAAATGGAGGCTGGCAGCAAGAGTGAAGCCCGGCTCAACCTTCTCTCTCCAGAAGTCAGGTCCTGAAGATCTCTGATGACATCCAGCACCTGGGGGCCCTGTGCTGGGAACTAGCTGTGTGCCTCCTGCTTGCCTGGGTCATCTGCTACTTCTGCATCTGGAAGGGGGCCAAAGCCATGGGCAAGGTTCATGTTGGAGAGCTCTTGGCCCCCCCATTCCAGGACTCCCTGCTCTCACTGGGGGTTCAGTCCCCTGGGAGTTCCCTAAGCTGTAGACTAGTCAGTGGGAAGGAATGATCCAACAAAGATTTACTTGATTCTGTGCCTCTTCTGGGTTCAATCTCAAATTTGTCTGGTCTTTGGGGAAATTAAAAGAAAGAGAGGGGGTAGAGGGAAAGAGAGAGAATGGATACTTCTAGAGGAATTTGATCTTTTAATATACCACATATGTGGGCATATCACAAAATGAACACAGTTCATAGCTCCCTAGTTCATTCAACATTTCTTTGGGAAAAAAATTCCATCAAGACAATCAGTCTCAAAATGATTTGTAGTCAATCCAAGAAGCTGGGGGGCTCTTGCCTAGAGTGTATGAGGTGTTAAGAGGGCATTCTGAGTTCTTCTGGACTTTTGCCTTGGAGGCCTCTGACAAGGCTTCCTTCCTAATCGGGCTGCCTGGTCATACTGAGCTTGTAAGACCTGTGCAGACAGGGATCAAGTGTTGCAGGTATTTGCATGCCCAACAACCCTTGCCATGAATCCAAGCATGGCTGTAGGGAGAATGCCTAAGTTCATTCAGTCGCTCAACAAATATTTATTGGCTATGTGTCAGTGGAGGGTGAGCGCTCTAGGCTGGAGGGGGAAGGGAGAGGAGAGGTTGCAGGCTCACCGCACAGGGGAGGTGGGACTGAACAGCAGCAGGGCTGTAAAGGCTGGAGCAGATAGGGATGCAGGGGATGGGGGGAGGTGCACTCCTGTGGCCTCTTCTGCGGGTGGGTAGCTCCTGCCTCTGCCTCACTGCTGGGTTTCTGGCCCCCTCCCTCCTGACTCACAAGTTTCTTATCTCTCATCTGCCCCTTGGCCAGGTGATGTACTTCACAGCCACATTTCCTTACCTCATGCTGGTGGTCCTGTTAATTCAAGGGTGACACTGCTGGGGGCAGCCCAAGGGGTTCAGTTTTACCTGTACCCAAACCTCACACACCTGAGGGATCCCCAGGTACCAAGCCACAGACAAGGGCTGTCACACACCTTTGGAGGTGCTTGGGCTACAGACCTTCCCTGTGCTCTTGGGCCATCCCTGAGGGAGTGTCTCAGACATCTGTTAGCCACAGTTTGTAGTCCCCTCCTTGCTCACAGCTGCCAGGAAAGCCAGGGGGCCCTGAGGCCTAGTAATATTTCTCAGGGGCAATAAATTCATCACTAACAGCCTTTATTCAGGGGATGAATGCTTTTCCCCACATCTACTCATGCCTTTTGCATTTTTCCTCTGGCAATCTTATTTCACACCTAGCTTCCTCTCTATTTCTTAACCTTCCACCAGACACCCCTCGGTTCCCCTCTGTCAGGAAGCCCATTCCTAGGCCCAGTTCCCCAGCACCAACTGAGCCAGGTTGAGTTTCCTGCCAGTTATCCAGAGGCCCCCAGACTCTTCCCACACCTCAGCCAGCTTCTGGGTGGCCCTCGCAAGGAGCTGACAGTGCTGCTCACTGACTGGAGGGATTTGCAAAGCAGGGCTTGAGATAAGAAGCTACTACCTTTGACGGGTTTCTTATCTTCTCCTGGTTGGCAGCTGTTTTGAAAGCTGGCAAAGCCAGGAGGTGTCAAGGGCTAGGGAGCATGGCTCAGCTCCCCACAGAGCCCCTAAGATGTGTTACCCAGCCCTGGGCCCTGCCTCTGCCTCCCTTGGTGCTGGAGAAGGCTCTCTGTCTACAGCCAGGGGTCCTGAGGAGACTGAGGGTGGGAGGTGCCCAGGACAGAGATGAACAAGTGGATGGCTGTGCAAGCATTTTAAATAGTAAAGTACTAGCACAGTCACTGAAATTGCTGATAGGAAGCAAGAGAAAAGGGAATGGCACATACGTCCACGGTCCCCCAGAGGCCAGGACTCAGCAGAGACAATGGCTCCCCTTTGAGCGGAATTTGGGGTTATTTAGAAACTCAATTATTCTCAGTCTCCCATCCTGAGATTCTACCAGGGCTGCCAGGGCTCCTGCCATCAGAAACATCCTCATGGAGTCAAGTAGCCTTGTATCCTGGATATTTCTCCATGATTTTCTGGTGGGACATGAGCTTATCCTTCTCCCCTCCTATTGCTTAGACATGACAGCAAGACAGATTGCTGCTGCATCATCTCCACATGGGGCACAGGGCTGTAGTCAGGCTTTGGTGTAAAACTGCAGAACCATAGCCATTGGAGCTAAAAGGACTCCAGAGGTCACCCAGTGCAAACTCCTCATTGCACAGATGCGCAAAAAAAGGCCCAAGGTCACACAGCAAGTGGCGGGCCAAACAGGGTATTTTTATTTTGTGAACCATAAACCCTTTGGCTTATCTGGAACCAATAGGTTGTGATGGAGAGTAGGTAGCAAGCAGGAGTTGTGGGGCAGCAGCGTTGAGGGAAGGCTCTGAAGGACAGGGGTAGAATTTGACTTGGATGTCCCATATAAAAAGGAGCATTGTGATTCTGAAGCAGCAGGGGTATGAACCAGCATGTGGCTAAGCCACAAAGCCTGCTGAGGTCAGGCTGGGAAGGGGAAGGGGGAGGGACATATTCAGGCTGAGAAACCAGCAGGTAGGCTGAGAGACAAAAAGGAGAGAGATTCCAGTATTTCTGGAACTGATTTATGGCCTCTGTGACCAATGCCTTGTTTGTCCTGATCAGCGATTTGTAGCTTACAACTAGTGAGTGCTTATGGTGTCCCTGGCACTAAGAGGTTTTACTTCGTTAGTTCAGCTCATCCTCACAGCAGATCAATGAGGTATCTTTATGTTGTAGATAATGAAAATAAGGCCTAGAGAACTGAAAGAATTTTCCATCCTCACACCTGTACCTGGCAGCCAGGTCTCAATGATGACAAATTCCGCACTTTATGATCTCTTAATGTCAAAGTCCTCCAACAAATATAAAGCTGGTGGACCAGATAGCTTTCAACTCCGAGAGTTAATAAGGCCACAGTTCTGTGTCTGGTTTACTTCAGGGAATAATTTTAAACGCCCCTCTAAGATACTGACCTTCCAGCCCCAGCCAGCTGACGGCTGCGAAGAGAGTATATGTCTTCCAAGTCCTCTGAGGCTGTGGTGAGGATGACTGTGTTTCAAGAGCCAGGCTTTGTCTTGAGCTTTCGAGCTGCCTGCCTCATTAACCACCTGGTCCTGGTCCCATGCTGAAGTGAGACTTTCCTTGCTTGTGAGCAGAGCAACCCCTGCGAGGTGGGCTGCCCAGGCCAGAGCACTAATTGATGTAGTTGGCACTCCCCAGGAGGTGTGATAACTCCAGCTGGCATCTGCCTGGCACTTAAGAGAGGTGCAAAATTCGTGCTACCCAGCACGAGACCAAAGACATGTCTCTGGCAAAGACTCAGTGTGGGAATAGGGAACCTGGCAGAGACAATGCTGGGTTATCTGGTTTCCTCTTCTCCTTTTGCCAGCCTTTCTGGGTGCCAGGTGGCTTGCTGCCTGTGCTGGTGTCCGCAGGGCTTATCTCTCGCACATGCTGAACAGTCACGGGAGACTCAGGTCTGAACCAGCGAAGTGCGTGCTTTGTTCAGGTGCTCAGGTCTTTCCATTTGCCTGTCCTGCTGGCAATCCTGCTGGCAAATCCCTATGGTAAGCTATTCTAACAAAGGGTTTATTTAGGGAGGAGGTTAGCACCATGGGTGAGAATGAGTCTTTTGATTTAGATACTGTGCTTTGAAACCTGTGGGACATCATCATCACGGAGGGTTGTTTTTTGAAATAACCCAGCAACAAACAGCAGCAATAGCTGACACACTGGTCATGTGTTTGTCATTTGCCTGGCACTCCACTCAGTGCATGACACTGTAACCTCCCACGGACCCCGGGAATCAGGGGTTAGCCTCATTTTACAGACGAAGAAACTGAAGCTGAGACAACTGAAGAAATTTGCCCCAAACCACAAAACCAGCATGTGAGGGAGTTTGGGTTTCATGCTGAGTAGTCTTTTGGAGTCTGCTGTCTTAATCACCATGACATTCATTTTCCAAAGAATATGAGTTATTTGAGAGTTTTAAGGGCTGTTTCTTTTTAATTACTCTAGAAGGTGGGATAGGAAACTAATATTTATCTATATGTTAGGCATTTTACATACATTATTTTATTTATTCTTATACCTGTTTTCCTGATGAGAAAAGTAAGGTTCAGAGAGGTTAAGTGACTTGCCTAAGATGACACAGCTAATAATTAAGAGTTAGTAATTGAACCCACTTCATTTTGACTCCAAAGCCCAGGTTTTTTCCATTACACACTATGCCTTCCTAAATACAGTAAATCTTTGGGGTTGGACTCAGAGTTGAAAATGTCTTTCCTGGACGTTCTAGAACTCTGTGCCCCCAAAGAATTATTTTTTGTCCACATTCCACCAAGTGTATTTTCACACTTGTTTTATTCTTGGTTCGTCCTCTGCCCCAGCCAAAGACACATTGGAGCTTTGTTCCAGAAACCAGGGTTCCTGGTGTGGGCAGGGTCTCCTGCCGTGGAACAGGACCACTTGCTCTGCTGGTTCCTTCAGCCCTTCCTCTGACCCTGTTCCTCCTCCTTATCCCAGCAGGCTTGTCAGGCAGAAGCTGTGCAGAGAGCTGGCCTTGCCAAGCTCCCAGTGAGGGGGCTTCAGTCAGAGGCATCACATCTGACCTTGGTCCTCTGAACTCCCAGCCCCTCTGCTGCGTTTTTCTCTGTTCTTACTCCCATTTCCTCCCAATTCAGTCTTAGTCTGGCCCCCTCAGAGTAAGGAAAACTGCCAAATCACAATTTTTCTTCCCAAGTTTACAAAACTGTACAATCACAAGACTTGCGCATTCCTGCCAGCATGTGGGCACTCAACAGCTTCCCTGGTGGTGCATGGGAGTGTGGGTCTGGCTGTACCCTGTGCACTGGCAGGCACACAGAGCGAACCTTGGGCTTGGGGAAGGTCACCTGATTTCAGGACACAGAGAGCCCCCAGGAAGATAAGCACTGCTCCCAGACCCACACCTCTGGCCCCGGAGCAAGTCCATACTGTGCAGGCTCAGAGCTGCTTGTAACCCGCTGAGTGAGCAGGAAGGAAACAGAAAAGAGTGACCTTCAGACCAGAGTTCGGTGAGTTTTCCTGAGATGACCATCCTTACAGTAGTGTCTGGGGTGAAGTTTTGGAAGAAAAAATTATTTAAAACACCTCCTTGAGCTGTTGTGGCATCACACCTAATTTTGTAAATGCCCCCATTCCTGTCGGCAGGTTCTTTTCATTCCTACCCTATCCTTCTTTGGAAATAAATCCTGATGACCCCTCCCTTTCCCATTATAATTTTTCTCAAGTTTAAAAAAGTCCCCAGGTGTTTCCACTCTGCATGCTATTTCTTGCTGGCTGGCCCTTTCTGGGTGTGCCCTTTTCCTTGGCGGCAGCTTCTGCATCACAGAATTCCTTGGAGATGAAAGTCATGGTAGCAGAAGGGACAGGAGGCTAGAGACATTCTCCTTCTTTCCTCTTTTTTCCCTGCTCTTTTCCCATTCCAGCAAGCAGGGGAATATAATAAGAGGAATGAGTGCCCCCCGTGGGTCTCTGACATCAGTTGGCAGGGCTGTCAGGCAGAGATCCACACCTGACTGTTCAATAGGATCGGCCAGGAAGCTCTAAACATGATACAGATTTCTGAGTTCTCCTTTAGCTCTAGAGATTCAGTGTCTCAACTGGGGATGTTGGTGGAGGAATGAATGAGATTCTGAAGTAGCCAGCTTGCCGGCGGTCCCTGGGGCCCACTATAATGCTGAGTGGGGTGAGTGTGATGGGAGAGAGCAAGTGAGGCCAAGGGTGGTGGCGATAGTGAGGGACACTGGGAGAGACAGGGAAGGGACTTTAGGAGCTCTGGACAGCTCGATGCTGAGGCTTTGGTGTGTGGGAGGCATTGGGAGCCTGATATTGATGGAAGGAAAGTGGGCACCTATGTGGGGGCTACTGGGGTGGAGCCAGGCAACAGACAAGAGAAGGGGAACACAGGAATGTGGGGACAATGGCTGCCCATGCCTGCACCCAGAGCTCTGGGTTCCTTGTAGAGTTCACATCCTCCAGAGGCAGGAGGCTCAGGAAGGGTTCGTAGGCCCAGGACCCCACTTTCTGCTGATCTACAGGTTTGCTTAGTCCTGTTTGCCTTGATGTTCTTTCTCTTTGGGATGTTATTCTAGCTGTTAAACCTAAATCATAACAGGCACAGCCTGGATCAGCAGCTGAGATAATAACAGTAACAATCATAACCTGTTTAGCTGGAGAGCTCTTCCCCCACCCCCGCCTCAAGGAGTACAAAGCCCTTTCCCAATGCATTTCTGATCCTCCTCTCTACTTTTTGTGAGTGGAGGATTATTCTTCCTGTTTTTTGAACAGAGGGTTGTGAGGCACAAGGGGCAAAGCTGCATGCAGTGATAGCACTGACAAGGACCCATAACCCTAGAGATCCTGCCTCTGGATTCCTTCCAAACTGGCAAACTGGTCTCACCACCAGGAGAGCCCAGGCCAGGAGAGAGTGAAGGCAGAACCTGGGCTTTGTTTCCATGATAATGTGGGGCCAGGCCGGGCTTGGTTCTAGAGCGTCCTACCTTTACTCACTCTCCTCCACCACGGGTTCTTTAGTCGTCTTCTTCGCATGCCTAATATCAGGAGACCCTGTCTAGGGGCCTTGGAAGTAGCGCCCACGGGGATGGCAGGGTGGCAGGGAGGCTGCACAGGCTGAGGGCAGGGTTCTTGCCACCCTGAACTGGAGCCCGGCTTGGCCACAGGCCTGTGTGCCCCCACGGAACCCAGATGCCTGGCTCCTGTGGTGCAGCTTTCCTGTGTTTTCCCTGTGTAGGTGTGGATGGATGCGGGCACCCAGATCTTCTTCTCCTTCGCCATCTGCGTCGGCTGCCCAACAGCCCTGAGCAACTACGACAAGTTCCACAACAACTGCTACAGGTGACTGGGGGCCTGAGCCACAAACCACCTTTCCACGCTGCCCCCCAGGTGTGCCAGGCCAGGGATGACATGGAGGGAGCACCGCTCATGGATTCACCCACCACACCCTTCGCTCTGCTTTCCAATACCCTAGGGCTACCAGTTACTGGAAGGGCCCCACCACAGCACGGGCAAACAGTTGGATAGGGAAGCAGCAGTGGGTAAGGGGGCCCAACCTGGGCCCTGGCTAATGTAGAGCAATGGGGTTCAGGAGTGTCAGCAAGCCTGGGGAGTAAGCAGCCATGTCATGCAGTGGGGCCTCAGCCTGAACTGCTTTGTACGTTTTCCCCAGCCAGCAAACACGGACCCCTGCCCATTTTCCTTCACCCCTCCCCCTCTGATGTTCCCTGCCCACGGTTCCCTTGGCCTACCAGGTTCATATCAGAGAACTTAGGCCAATTTTAATGTTAGTCCAAAGTGTCATATCATACCTTTTGGAATCAAATTTAGGTAACTAAGAATTATTGGTTGCTTGGGATTATCCAGGCCTACATCCTCAACATTAGCACACCGCACCAAACTGTATCAGAGTGATGGTGTCCCAAAGGTGTGGTGACGATATGGCAGGAAAGGGAGGCTGTGTGGCAGTTTGTAATTTTTAGATAGTATTTCACTTCTTCAGAGCCTCATTCTTTTAGGAAGAGTTTGATTTATTCCAAGTCTGAGCTAGTGGAGTCAGGGAGCAGAACCATCCCTGAGTGCTCATCTTCACTCCCCCAGGCAGCCACCTCTGACCTGTCTGCTGTTAGGCGCAAGGCTGCCCTGGGGCTACTGTGTGCTCTGGACTACAGACCCGAGACACTGCAGCCCTCTCTGACCTGCCTGTTTCCGCTTCCCCACCTCACCCACAGGGACTGCATGGCCCTCTGCTTCCTCAACAGTGGCACCAGCTTTATGGCCAGGTTTGCCATCCTCTCCATCCTGGGCTTCATGTCCCAAGAGCAGGGGGTGACCTCTCCAAGTTGGCCGAATCAGGTGAGTGTTGGGGTGGCCCAAGGGTGTGGATTCTGTGAGCTTTGAACCTTCACCAACTGGGTCTTTCTACTGTTGCCTTCACTCTAGGTGAGTTGCCTTTCAGTGGATGTCTCCCAGGAAGACCTGGGGGAGGACTTAAAATTAGCAATTCCAGCTTCAAAGGAAGAGTGGGTATTTAGTGAACAATTTTCTTCCCACCCCAATGTTCTTAGGCTGCCAGTGTTATCAGGTTCATGTTTTCCCCTCCAGAAATAGTTTAGGCATATATAAGAAAAAAACACATACCTGTATAGACATATACAGTCACTTATACATAGGTATATATTTCTATTTCTTGCCCCCTTTTTTAAAAAAGATTTTATTTATTTATAGACAGAGGGGAAGGGAACAAGAAAGAGAGGGAGAAAAACAGCCATGTGTGGTTGGTTACCTCTCGCACGCCCCTACTGGGGACCTGGCCTACAACCCAGGCGTGTGCCCTGACTGGGAATCAAACCTGCAACCCTTTGGTTCGCAGGCCAGCACTCAGTCCACTGAGCCACACCATCCAGGGCTCTTACTCCCTTCTTAAAAACCAATTGATAACATACTATATATACTGTTCTGTACCTTGACTTGTTTTGTTCACTTTATTTTTTTTAAGTTTTATTTATTTATTTTTAGAGAGAGGGCAAGGGAGGGAGAATGAGAAGTTGAAAAACATCAATGTGTGAGAGAAATATTAATTGGTTGCCTCTCTCATGCCCTCAGCCGGGGACCTGGCCCACAACCCAGGCATGTGCCCTTAACAGGGAATCTAACTGACGACTTTTGGGATGCGGGATCATGCCCAACCTACTGAGCCACACCAGTCAGGGCATTTTGCTCATTGTAACATGTATCTCAGAGATAAGTTTATATTGGCTCACAGAGTTTCCTCCTGTTTTAAGTGAGTGCTTTTCCACCATGCAATCTTGTTGCTTCCTTTAAATACAATCAGGGACTGGTGCCATCTCTACATAAGCTGTAAGTGTTTCTCTTGTTCTTCTCCTATTCTCGCAGACCATCCACTTGCACTCTGTAACAAGGCATTTTTTATCATAGTATTCACAAGCTGACCCTTGCTATGCAGAGTGCCAAGCACTGGGCAACTGGTATTGCTGACTCATTAAAAGTGATACTATTTCACTTTTATTAAGCACTTACTATATGCCAGGTACTGGTGCAGAGAATTCTGCCTGTATCATGCAATGGAAAACTGTGAAGCAGGTGCTAGTACCATCCCCACCTCACCAGTGTGGGGAGTGTGACTTTAAGAGGTAAAGGACTATTGAAGGTGGCAGGATCACACTTTTCTTTTTTCAAAGCTTCATATGGCTGAACCCAAGTGCTGGCATGTGAATCTGTTTCTGCTATTTTAAGCCAGCTGAGAGGAACACTAATTTATTTGAGAGATTGAGTATCAGAGTTATTCTGAAATTAATGCCAGTTCATAGGTTGTAGGATGACAGGAAGGGCCCCAGGGCAGAGGTGGCCAACTGGTGTCCCCAGGCACCACCCAGTCTTGGGGGTATTTTCTTCGGAACCATTTCCTCTGTAGAAACCACACGGCAAATGCGCAGTTGGTGGAGAAGCGTGCTGGCTCCAGTCAGTCCTTACCACTCCCCCATTCTGCCCTGGACCCGCTACACAAAAGTACACAAGGGTCCCTGAGTTCTTTTTCAGTTTGAAACCTCTGGTTTGGGGCAATAGATCTGGAGAGTAAGATTGGAGGATTTGGGGTAGAACTTAGAGAAATGTGGGTGATATACCCCTTTCTGTTTTCCAAGGCCCTTTTTACACACAGCCTCTAGGTTCTGTTCCTGCTGATGAGAAAACTGTGGGTGGTATCCTGGAAATTTAGGATCTTGGAGAGGTTTGGGTAGCTTCTCCTGGGTGAGGATGGTGGTGTGATAGGAACTTTGGGGTAGAGTTTCTCTGCCTCCACTTGCTCCACGGCTCCATGCTGGGGGTGCACGTGGCCTGCAGCGAGGCCAGGCACTGGGCTGTGTTCTTTTGTGTTCTGCTGCGGGCCCTGGCCTGGCTTTCGTTGCCTACCCCCGGGCAGTGGTGATGCTGCCCTTCTTGGCTCTCTGGGCCTTCTGCTTCTTCTTCATGATCATCCTCCTGAAACTGGATAGCCAAGTATCAAGAGGTGGCCACACAGAGGCTAAGAGATGAGTGGGTATGTGGGGGCTGGGGGAGGGGCACCCATGGGTGTGAGGTTCAGCTTGATGCCCTGATGGACCTTAAAACAATTGGGAACCAGGGGAATGTCAGGTGTGGATGCCCTTCCAAGGACCAAGAGGAGCTTTGGAGGGTGGGTCCAGACCTAACCAGGTAAGGACAGCGCTGGGGGCTTGAGACAGAGAGCCTGGCAGGGCCAAGCCCAGGAGCAGCAGGCCACAGCTACCTGGTGGAGCTGATTCTAGGAGCTCTCCTCCCTCCAACCCTTTTGTCCTTTCATTCAGTTTGTGTATGTAGAGAGCCTGGTGACATCGCTGGTGGACATGTACCCCCAGGTGTTCTGTAAGAAGAACTGGAGGAAGGTCCTCATTCTCGGAGTGTCTCATCTCCTTCCTTGTTGGGCTGGTCATGGTCACGGAGGTGAGGATCTGGGAGGCTTGAAGGTGCAGTCTGAGTAAAGAGGCGGAGCAAAGGCGGACAGCTGCCACCTGTCAGGTGGAGCAGGCTGCTGTAGCTTCAGGGCACTGGGACCTGCTCCTATCCCAACTACAGGAAGCACAAAGCAGGCAAATGCCTCCCCTGGCCTTTGGGAATTGACCACCTACTTCTGGGGCTGGGAGAGGGGTAACTCGTCCCCATGTTAAACTAAGAGGTATGGAAAGGATGGTCTCTGGGCAAGAAAAACTGCCTTTCCAGCAAGATCTCATAATTTTCCAGGCAGCTGTACCAGGTTCCAGGGATAAACTTCAAAGGGAGAAGGGGAGCCCTGGGGGTGGGTGATATTCTGTGTGACATATCAAAGGGGAGGGCGGCGTTTGGAGCTTGTCATCTTGGTGACACAATAGCAGTGACAGTCCTAGCCTGATGTTGGCAAAAAAAAGTGCATATTATGTCTTGGATTTCTGTGTCAATCTGTAAATGTTCTCAGGGACAATCTAATCATTGTTGGCTATTTCATCTATCATCCATCCAGAAACAATAAAAGATAGTTATTACCTCCTATCTGCCTAGTGCCTTACAGCTTGCAAACTACCTTCTCTTTTAATATCTGTCTTCAGTGATCCCCACCAACTCCGTTCTACACACTGAGGGTGTGAAGCTGGCCAGCAAGGGGGTAAATGTGTCTGTTTCCTCCGGATAAAGTTCTGTTTTTTATTTCCTCCCCGGCAGGGCGGTATGTATGTATTTCAGCTCTTTGACTATACTATGCAGCCAGCGGCATGTGCCTCCTGTTCGTGGCCATCTTTGAGTCCCTCTGTGTGGCTTGGGTCTATGGTGAGTGACTCTACTGAACCCCATTACTCACCTCTATCCCAGGGCCCTTAGACAAAAGAGAGATGTCCACGGCTCACACCCACCTTTTCTTGGGACTTCTCCCTTACCAATCCTCAAAAATCTCAAGAATCTGAAATTGCTACCATTGGAAAAGCCCTCTAGAGGTTGCCTCACCTACCCTCCCAGCCATGGTTGCACCTCAACCACTGCAGGTGGTCCCATGTCCTGTCCTATCCGAGCCTTTTCAACTCGTAACAGCCTTCATAATCAGAAAGGCAGCGCTTTTGCTGCCCGCTGGCATCGACGCCCCTGCATCCCAGGGAAGAGCTTTCTTCTAGCCAGGATCTGTAAAGACAACCATGATGTCTTGTGCTCATTGTCCCTTGCCCAGCCCGGTCTACATGGGCCCCATCCAGATACTTCTGGTACTAAAGGATGTCTTTTGTCTCCCTTCCTTCTTTCCTTCTCTTCGTGGTAGGAGCCAGGCTCTTCTATGACAACATTGAAGATATGATTGGGTACAGACCTTGGCCTCTTGTCAAATATTGTTGGCTCTTTCTCACACCAGCTGTGTGCACAGTAAGATAACCTTCAGAGAGGGAAGCCAGGTGAAGGGGCAGAGAGATAGTGGGGACAGGAGGATAGGTAGACTGTTAGCCTGAGAAGGGACTTCTCTGTGGGGATTGAAAGTCATTTAGATTTTCACTCATCTTCCTGTTGGATTCTAGAAAATGACAGCAAGGTAGATTTTTCCTTTCCATTTCACAGAAGAATAGACTGAGGTCAGAGCTGTCAGAGTGTTTGACCAGCACCCCAGTGGGAGTCTGCTGTTGCAGACAGGACTGGAAACCACGTTCATGGGGCCCACTCATAATGACACTCTTAACCACCGCAGTAAGGACGGCAACCATTTTACGATGTGCTTTATACTTTTAACCCATTTAATCCTCTCAGGGACCTCACAAAGTAAAAAGTACTATTGCATTTATTTCGCAGATGAAACTGAAGGCAAAGGGGTTTAGCACTTTACCCAAGGCAGAGAGAGTGGGGAGCCACTTGGCTCCAGAGCTGGGCCCTGAGCACGTTGTGCTGCTTCCTCTGGCTTTTCCATTTGAATCCACAGTTCCCCTGAGCATCTGCAATATGCAGGCTGAAAATGAGGCCTAACCCCTGCCACTGAGGTATTTGCGCCCTCACCTGATGGTGCAGGTGACCTAAACAACCGAAAGCACCAGCAGGCACAGTGTCGTGTCTTCGGTGGGAGCCAGCAATGTGTAGAGGAACTCCTGGGCCCAGGGCTGGGGAGCCCGGGGAGGGAGAGGGTGGGTGCCCTGGAAATACCTACTGGGGGGGTCGGGGCACTTTGAGCAGAATGTGGACGGAGATTGGAAACTGATTGGCCCAGAAGAGACTGAAAGAAAATCTAGGCTTGGAGTGTGATCTCTGCCAGCTCCCCCAGGGGGCGCTGAGGGCACAGGGACCCTGCTTCCCAGACCCTTTTCTGCTCTCATGCTCAGGCCACCTTCCTGTTCTCCCTAATCAAGTACATCCCACTGATCTACAACAAAAAGTACACATACCCTTGGTGGGGGGATGCCCTGGGCTGGCTCCTGGCGCTGTCCTCCATGGTCTGCATTCCCACCTGGAGCTTCTACAAACTCAGCACCCTCAAGGGCTCCTTCAGAGAGGTAGGGAGTTAGTGGAGAGGAACCTTAGGGGGTGATGGTGGATGGCCGCCTGCCTGGAGGGCAGCCAGTGTACAGGGGGCAGTAAGCCTGGGGTGGGGATCAGGGAGGGACAGAGTGAGTGCTGAAAAGTCTCCAAAGGAGACTGGATGCCTCTAAGACAATGGCTAGAATTGGAGGACTGGCACCTGGAGGGTATGACGGTGTCTCCCTCCCTGTAGGGAGACAGGCAGACATTGGTGGTGAGGGCACTGGCAGTCCTGCCCCACCCCCACCCCCAACTCCACCTCATGGCAGCCCCCCGACTCTCCTTCCAGAGACTTTGCCAGCTTGTGTGCCCAGATGAGCCAGGCAGGACCTTCTGTCCCTGCTTCACCCAAGACTCACTTCTCAGACTCACAGAACTAGAGTCCCACTGCTAGGAAGGTGGGCCCTTGGACAGTGCCTGTGGGGCTGACCTGGGGACAGCTGCACAAGGGGAGGGTGGGAGCAGTCCCTCTGTGCTTTTTCTGTCTCCCACCTGGGGTAGATTATTAGATAAAGAATAAAGGGGGTATTCTGAAACCACCTTCTCAGCTGGGTGCCTCCCACTCCAACTTCCCTGCCCCAGCAGTGGCTGAGCAGGTGTGAAATGTCAGTATCCACAGCATCGCCTTTGAGAGGGGCCCAGGAAGCTGGGTAAGGGCTGGTGAGTTGGGCTGAGAGGTCTGTTTGGCTTCTTCCCCTTTCACCCTTCATTCCATTAAATCAAAGTTCCTCCCGCTGACTGAGAGCAGTTTTGCCTGGTTCCTCCCCCTCCACCTTGCTGCCTTGACCCTTCCATCACTTTAAAGTTGCGGCTTTAGGAGACCCCTGTCTCCTTCCCTCATTGAGTTCTTGTGGACCATGAGCAGAGGGCACTGCTGCTCGGAGAATGGAGATGGGGCCCAGCTGAGTCCTCCATTACCAGGCACTTGGACTGGAGCAGCAAGGCTCAGGGGGGCGGGTCTGTCACACCTCTGTCCATGCTTCCACTGGAGTCTCTTACCACCTCCTTCTCTTGGTGGGACAAAAAAGGCAACGGAGTGAAGAACAAAGAAGGATACCTGAGCCCTTGCTAGAGAAAGGACATAGAAAGAGTGATTGGGCTACCGCCCATGTTTCCCTTGCTGTGTCCTTGCCTGACCCCATCTGTCAAGCCAGTTACTGTGTGGCCTGCCCAGGGCCTGGTGCCAGGGGCATAAAAAGTGAGAGGGCCTTGGCTTTTCAGACTTGAGGCAGCAGGTACAAAAAACCCTGGCCGAGCAGGGCACTACCCTAGCTCAGCCAGCAGAGGGACCCCACTTCCTCAGGATCACCCTGCTTCTGTGCTAAGAGGATAGATGCTGGATGCCGCGTGGCCACAGTTGGGCTCTCAGGGCCTGAGCTGCCAGATAAACTGTCAAGGTTAGGATGCAAAGAACACGCAGGTGCATGGCCAAGCCGGAATTACTCAGGGTCAGCGGGCCCCAGAGGACCCCACAGCTGTGTCTCTGCAGCCTCACCTCCAAGCTGTGCAGCTGGGACACATGTATCTCCATGTGTGTAGGTGTGTGTGGCTGAACACACACAACTGCATTGCCCCCTGAACATGTGGAGGCATTGGTGGCTGTGTCCCCAACTCTGTTTGATGGTTCTTCCGCTGTTATTCCAGGGCAGCATGCAGCGATTCCCAGAGCTGCAGGCAGGGGGCACAATGTTCCCTAGGTGGTTTTCTAAGTTTTATTTTGTTTGCAAGTTAGTTACTGGAAAAAACACTGGAACTTTTTCCAGTCTTCAGATTTAGATTTTTTGATGTTGCTGGGAGAATTTGTAAGAGTTAGTGACAGCAGCCCTACTGTCTGTTGGCTGTGGCTGCTCCTTCCTGGACAGTGACAAGGTGGGCACCCCCACCCCCACCCCCGTGTGCCAGGCGCAGTCCAAGTCCTGAGACTGGAGAAATCAATCCACTAGAGAAACATGTGGAAACTCGAGATACCACACACCTGGCATATCCAGCCATCTGACAATATTCCCAGAACACCTACTGTGTGACTGTATGTTCATGATACATGAGGAGCAAAAATAGTTTCTTAAGTGACAAACTGTGACAAATGCTATGAAAGAAAAGAGTGAAGCTCTATGAAAAAGAATAACTGGGGTATACAAGGAACCTGGTGGTTTGAATTAGGTGGTCTGGGAAAGCCATTCTGAGGGTGTAATACCGGTCTCTCCATCCATACATCTCATCAAAGTTGCAAGAATCTGCTAGGCCCAGGAAGGGTCTGGGCAGTTCAGTAATGGTGATTTGAACCCCACTTGTGAGATTCATTAATGGTGGAATATAGTGTGAAGTTTATCCGTTGGCTAAGAATTTGGAGATATGGGTCATAGTCCTGACCTGCTGCTGTCTTGCTGTGTGTCTTTTTTGGTTACTTGGAATTCAGGTCTTTGTTTTTTTCACACAGAGATGATACTGTGCACCCCACCCATGCACTCACAGGTTTGTTGTAGGGCTCAAATGAGGCAGTGAGTAGGTGAGCCCTGAGGTCATTAAACCCAGCAGGGTGGGCAGTTGGTGAGAGGGATCTTCTCTAACAACCCAGGGGGTGACGGCAGAGATGTGCAAGAAAAGCTACTTGCCTGGGGCAGGGTGGAGAAAGGGAGCCAAGGGAAGTGTGGACAGGGCAAGCTAGTCCTATTCACTCTCTCCACCTGGAAGGGCAGATACCAGATCCTGCAGTTCTTTGAGGAAGAAGACACAAAAGGAAGAGGGGCCCTCTCTTGTTTAGTGGCCACATCTGTTAGAAAAGAATGGCAGAGGAAGAAAGGCAGGCAGAGAGTCTTGCTGCGGGTAAGAGCTGAATGGAGAGACCAGAAGCACAGGAAACAGGAGACTTATGAACAGGGCCCCTGGAGAGAGGGAAGTCACTAACCATGTACCAAGCCCTCTGCACTGCCTTCAGGCCTCAGATCTCATACCTTGGACCTGGCACACATCTCAGATCTGTACATGTGCACACAGACACACTCCTTCATTACAGTGGAGCACACTCCTTCCCAGAGGCTTGCAGTCCTGATATGTGGGTCTAGCTTCTCACTTCCTAGTTCTGTGGCTTTGGACGAGTTAATTTCCCTGATCCTTTGTTTTCCCCTCTGTAAAGTGGGAATAAGAATACTTACATCATTGTGCTGTTGGTCTCAGAGGAGGAGAACTGTGCTGGGAAAGCAAATCCATCCTACTTCCCGGGGCTCTGGCCCCACCATGTTGGGTTGTCGATGAAACAAAAAATCCCAGGAGTTTAGAGACATCCTTGCTGTCCTCTAGCTTCCTGGCCACAAGCATCAGGTTGGCCCTGGGTCCCAGAAAGAAGGCTACACATTTACTGAGCTAAGAATGTTTGCTAGGAGGCAAGGGAAAAGTAGCCCTAGGATAGCCCTGCCTCCTGTGGGCCTGGTACCCTGTCAGCACCAGCAGTGCTGTCCAAGAAAAGCAGGACTAAGTCTGCCAAGCCCCAGTCTATCCCCTGGTCCAGGGGGAGCAGTGCTCTCCCAGGAGAGGGAAGGCTGAGATCATTTTTTCTCCTCAAGTTGCATCCATCCATCCATCCATCCACCTATCAGTAAACATTGAGTGCCTACTCTGAGCCAGCACTGTATTAAATGCTAGAAGCAGAATCAAAGAGTTGTGAAATGTGACCCCTGCTCTTTAAATATTCAGAGTCTGGGAAACACTATGCTGCAGTGGAACAAGCATAGATTTTAGGAGCCAAGAGGCCCAGATTCAAATCCTTGCTCCATTGTTCACTAGCGTATGGCTGTAGGGCACATCAGTTATCTTCTATCCACCCAAAGTTCTCAACTGTAAAAGGTGGCTAACAATTCCTGCATTTCAAGGTTCCTATGGGGGTTAAATGGGGTAACACGTATGTAGCCTGAGTTAGATGCTCAGGAAATAGGTCCCACGCCAGGCCCTCTGAAAGTAGGCGTGGGGGTGGAAGAAGAGAAGATTCAGTGGGGTTCATGGTTCTCACTGTAGCAAGATAACTGATTTACCTAACCATAGTCCATCTTGTCCTGGACCCTCCTCAGTCTGGAAATGGCTCAGTCTTAGGTAGGCTCTCTGGGTAATTTAGGGACCCCACCTTTTGCACAGATGGGGATCTCTGGCCTCCAGGGGTTTACCGATGGGTCTGAATACCCAGCGGGTTTGGCAGTGGCAGAGGTGAGGGTGGGTGTGAGTGTGTGAGGGCTCAAGTTAAAGGGAGGCCCGGTCAAACAAGGCAGCTGCTCTCCTACAAGGTGAAGGAGAGGTGACAAGGCTGCTGGGTCATGCATATCCCCAAGTCCTCAAACAAAGCCTGACACATTATAGGCATGAAATAAAATTTGTGAATGAATGAAGGAGCCAGAAATTCAGCCTCTGCCTAGCCTGATTGTCTTTGTTCTCTCTCCCCTTCATGGAGAGGCTGAGTGGGTACTTTGTTCTGGAATACCTGCATGGACTTTGATGTCCCCTCTGCAGGAAGCTACAGGGGTGACAGTGGCCTGACATGTGGGGACAGGGCAGATGCAGCAGTGCAGGCCACACCACCCAAGGTGAACATGGGGGTGGCTGTGGTGTGAGTTCCAGCTACTCTGCCTGAGCTGCCCCATCCTGCCTGTGCTTTCACAGAGGTGAAGGTGAGAACTGAGACTCACTCTGGGTTTCCCTTGATGGGGAAATCCACAGGAGGTGCTGAGAGGGGCCTGAGATGAAGTAAGGAGATGTTTGATGGAAAATTACACTGAGATTCTCACTTCCAGCCCAGTCCTGCTGGGCAGTTCTTAAATACAAAGGGGAAGCTCATTCAAAGGGAAATTTCCCTTTCTCCCTACAACTTCCCCTCCTCCACACCACCTAGAGCTGAAGAAGCATCTTCATTGCCTTAAACAAGACACTGGCTGTTCTGACTCAATGGGCCTGGGACGGCCCTGTCTCCAGCACAGGGAAAGTGTTCTCAGTAATAGTGACAGGACCCTGTTCTGGAGAAGCTCACTGGGCACGTAGCATGGGACACACACACTATTCCATACAGTTTACCACTGACAGCTGCCCAGCAACCAGACAAGTCTCAGCTGTGAGCCTTAGTGCTGAGGTGCCGGGAACACTATTACACTGCCCTGGGCCACATACTCTACCACACCAGCCCCAGCTTTCAGAGGAAACAATGAACACCTGCAGCGCCCCTTGAGCACCTCTGAATTATCCTCAGCAGCTTACCCTATTGTTTTAGCCCTCAGAGCAACTCTGCAAAATGGTATTGTTACCTACCTTTTACGGAACTGATAAACAGAATCTCAGTCCCTTGCCTAGCTGGCATGACCAGTAAATGACAAGAGGAAGGGTCCAGACTCAGGTCTGACTTGCAAACTGTGTCCTCTGGGTTCCTTGAGGTGTGGTCTAGGCATTTTCTCTAGGAAAATCCCAAGGAAAAGGGTGGTTGTTGTGAAGGTTCAGAGCCTGCCTTGAAACCGCAGAGGGCAGGTACTTGGTGGAAAAGTCCAGCATGTGATTCACCCTCCTCCTGTGCTCTCACTGAGGCCAACTCCCCTTCTGCAGTTCTCAGTTTCCAGCCTGGGAGTTGGTGGCTCCTTCCTTCTGCTCTGGTGAGAGAGGGCTGTCCCCTGCCTGTACATCCCCCTCTCCTTACCCCACAGAAGCAGCTGGTACCAGTACCAGGAGGGGCAAGGTAAGAAGGGGGAATCGGGAGAGAGCAAGGAACAAAAGGAGGGGAGATGAGGTCTGATGTGAGTCTCTGAGCCTGGCTGGGAGGAGTCCACTTGGGACAGTGCCAGGAGCAGGGCAGCAGGGGCTACAGAGAGTGAGAGTGGGGGTGGGGGCCTCAGGACAGAGGGCTTGACTTAACTGAGGTTAGATGTTGTAATTCTGGTTCACAAACTTTTGACCTCACTCCCTCCTGTTGTTTGTGGTATTTCTCTGCTCCTTCACTTCCCAATACACTCACACTCACACACACACACACACACACACACACACACACACTCACACACACACACCAGTCGCTTTCTGTCTAGGAACCCCAGGACATGGCTCAGATGGGATTCCGAACTGGGTGGGGACAGGAGGAGTGAAGGTGGAGAACAGCTTCCCTTTCAGGCCCTATCTCTCCAGTATTCCTATAGTGGCTTCCCTGAGGCTCTCCTGGGAACCTGAGGCATGGAACTGAGCTGACCACAGGAACTGGGACCAGGGGCTGAGGTGAGCAGGAGGTGGAGGGCTGGGCCCATCTCCACAGGCTCCAAGAGGGCCCTCAGAGAGGCTGCTGGAGTCTGAAGCCTGAGAGGCAAGACTGTGGGAGTGTGTGTGTCTGTGATGCAAGGCACAGGGGCCACAGTACAGTCTGCTGCCTGGGGATCTCAGCACAAGGGGTGTCCCTGCTCCCTCTCACCCCCACAGCATCTGAGTTGCTTGGGACAAGCCTAGAGAGAGAAAAGTCAGTAGATGAGGGAATGGCCACAGGAAGTGGGTGAAAGAGGGGATGATGACCTGACTGAGAGGGAGAAAGAAGCAGACAGTGCCCAGCAATGCAGGAAGGAGAGCAGGCGGAAGAAACCTTGGCTAGTCCCAAAGACCCATGTTCTGCAATCAGTGGTCAAATGAGGGGCTCCTGCCCTTCCCCTGCCAGCAGACTGGAAGGAGGGAGCTGCCTGGCTCAGGGGCTGCATGGGCATGCTGGCGCCTGAAGTGGGTAGTGAGGGGCTGACAGAAGGTGCAGGTGGCCACCAGCCAAGTCAAGCAGCCCCCAGGGTGTGAAGGACTAGATTGGAGCCAGGTTTTGGTGCCATGAACACAGGTATGTGTGTGCAAAGGGATGTGATGGGAATGGCACCAGTGTGTGCACGGAAATGGGAGCTGGTATGTTGGTGTGGGCTGAAGTAGGGCCTGGGGTGTCCTATGCCAGCCTGAGATATAATGGGGCTGAACTGGGGTCCCAGCAGTTCTGTGAGTAGTGTTTCCACATTTGCCTGCTCGTCTGCCAGACCCTGGCCAGGCTCAGTCCACATGCCTGCCTCCTACAAACAGTTAATTTCAGACTTGCTAGTCTTTTGAATATTTCCCGGATGGGCAGCATTCAGCCCCATGTAGCTGCTGGTGTCTTCCCTTCTGGAGGGCACTGAGGTATGGTGAGGCCCTCTGCATGCCCTCATACCTGGCCCCAGCTTAGCTGAGTGGGTAGGCAGCCTGGGGAGGTGATGCGGGGGTGGGTGAGGGTCAGAGCTGGGGTGGATCATTGGAAAGGGGGAGAGCTCTGGAAGTCATCTTGACTGTAGATAACACGGTAGCTCATTCCTAGCAAATGGGCTGAAGTAGAAGTGCACAGTGGGGGCGGGGTGAGGGTGGCCAGAGACCCAGGTATGCTGTCCGTTTGGCTTTTAAAAGTAACCCAAAAAAGAGACCTCTGTACAGTTTGTTTTTATTCCTAACATCTTCCTGGACATTTCTTCCCTGAGTCTAACTTGAATCCCGCCTGCAGCAATTTAAGCCTGTTTCCTCCAGACTTACCAAGGCTCTGGGCCACATTTTCATTCTTTTTTTTTTTTTTTTTAACTACCAGTTAGTCTTCTGATACCTCCCTCACCCCAGCAACACCTTTTTCTTTTTAGAAGCCCTTGTTTTCATTCTGCCAGTCTGGTTTTTCATTCTTACCCATAAGTAATATCCACCCAATAACTTTTTTAAAAAAGATCCTCACCCAAGGATATGTTTATTGATTTCAGAGAGAGAAGAAGGGAGAGAGAAACACTCACATGAGAGAGAAACATCAATCCGTTGCCTCCAGTACATGCCCTGACTGGGACTGAACCCACAATCTAGGTACGTGCCCTGATGGAGAATGGAGCCCACAGCTTTTGGTGTTCAGGATGATGCTCCAACCATTTGAACCACCCAGCCAGGGCTCAATAATGTTTTTTGTTTTTTTCAATGTCACATTAGTATCAGTTCATCATGTTCTCTTTCTCTACTCCCTCTGTGAGACAGCCCACATCCTGTGCCCAAACTGGGTTCTGAGATTTGCTTCCCAATCCTACACTCTCCTCTGGTTTTTCCTTCATTTACTCTTTTTCCCTCCTCCAACTGCCAAGGACAGCTTGGCCCTGAAGTAGCTGCCTCTGGTCTGGGAACAGTAAGGCTTGTCTTCTGACCACCCTTGGTGACTCTTGTGCTTGGGCTCACCATGAGCTGAGCCACCCTATGGTTTGCCAAGCAAAGGCAATCATCTCTCCTTGTCTTTTGTGAATCTTATTCTTGTCCCTGCCCTTCCTGCTGGAAGGTACCCTGTTGAGCAGGGTCATTCTCTCCTCCAGGGAGGCCTAAAGCCTGGGGAGGAAGACTGAGTTGCCTAAGGGCACACAGCAAGGTACTCAGCTCCATACTTACTGTATTGGCAAGTTTATTCAAACCATTCAAAAAAATTTGACTGAGCACCTGCTTAGTGTCAAGTCTTGTTCTTAATTTCTCTCAGCATTTCCTCATGTATAAAGTGGAATTAATAGTAATGCCTACTTCAAAGATTTATATGAAGGTGAAATTTAATAATGTGTATAAAGATGTGTTTTTAGGACAGTGCTTACTCAAATGTTAACTTTGGTTACTATTATTAGCTAGGTCTGGACTTGGGTTTCTGTCTGGTGCTTTTTCATCAATGTGTTTTAGTTCATTCATTCATTCATTCATTTCATAATGATTTGGAGGCCATTCCTCAGGGTGCCCCAGCCCCAATTCTGTAGGAGCATCTACATAGGTTCAGACATCACCAACTTTTCCCCTGGAGCCAAACTACCCTGTTCTTTCAACCTGAGGCTCTGGTTCTAAAGGCCTCCTGAGTTCTGCTGCTTACTCTGAACCTGCAGCTCACTCCATTCCCTTATTCCACTCCTGCTCCCTTATACCAGAGGCTGGGTACCTCTGGTTTCCACTGGGTGCCTCTCCCCTCATCTTCCCTCTTGGACTGAGCTTGCAATAGCAGCCTCTGAGTAGGTGCCAATGCCGGAATTTCACCCTGACATGCTTTCCCATTCCTGGGATAACCTGCACCCTTCAAGTCACCTTCAAAAATTTCCATAACCTCAAATGGCTCCTGCCACACCTTTTTAACCAACTTGGGCTTGGGCTGTTGCCTGGATTAAAAGGACTAACAAATAAACACAGACTCTTCTTTTAATAAAAAGGATCCTTTGTGTTTCTCTAGAGCCTTGGAGGAGCATGGAGCACTTGGTGGCCTCCAGTCCCTTGATGCCCCAGTGCCCTTCCTTTGGAGGCAAGGGGCAGTGGGTGGGTGGGTGCTCACCTCTGCAGCCTGGACACTTCCTCCCAGCCACTCCCTGGAAACAGAGACAAAGATAGCCTCAGAGAAATTGTGGGGTGAGCGTGGGGGAGAGAGGGAAAGGCAACATGGATTTTTAGATACAACACCAGGGTTCAGCCATTGTCTCGTGGCAATTGACAGACAGCGAGCAGGCAGAGTAAAACTGGGAGGGGCCCACGTCATTTTCCTGGAAGCCCAGGGAGCTTTGGGTTTTTTAGGAGGGCAGGGAGCAGGAAAGGGCAGTGACCTGCATGATGAACAGCCACTTCTGGGTCTCCCTTGAAGGGACAACTCTGATCTGGAGAAGACCACCACCTAAGTGAGAATTGCTCTGGGAGCCCCTTCTATCACTAAGACCCCACCCCTCTTCTTAGGACAGAGGTACAACCAAGAGAAAGAGAACCAGTACACCCCTGAAGGTCTACAGTCAGCCCTAGCACCAGCTCTAGTCCTCATCTGGCCTTGTGCAGAGGCCCCACCTTCCCCTTCCCTCCCAATCAGCATCTCCAACTAGCTGGCTCCCATGTTTACCCTGCCTTGGTCGATCACCCTGGCACAGGGATGAGAACACAGCAGACCAGGGGACAACCATGCAATCATGTTGGCAATACCTGCCCTCTGACCTCCTGTCACTCCTGGCAGACTTTGATCCCTTCCAGCCTGGAGTCTGGAGGCTGGAGGCTGGAGGCTGAGGAGCTGGTGCAGAAAAGTGGCTGGCTGTCAAGATCAAAAGAGACTTGGAATAAAAGGTCCCAAACCTGGGTTTTAATATAGTCCTAAATGGTTTTAGGCAAGTCACTTCACTTGTCAAGGCCTGGATTTTCCCATCTGCAAAATTGACATACGACGATTTGGTCCCTTTTTTTCTCAGAGTCAGGAGAGCAGAGCATAACTTTAGGTGTAAATGTCATTGACAGCTCTGGAAGAAAATCAATATTAAAGCAATATTCCAACATTAAAGCAAAGATTAAGATGGAAGAAGCAGGGGCAGCCCGCAAGTGTCAGGGTTGCACAGCTCATCCCTTCTCCTCCCAACAGACTACGCCTCTTACTGCCCTGCCCTCACCCAGCTCAGCACCTCGGATCTGTTCCGTGGCTATGGACAGAAAAGTGGCAGTCCACGAGGACGGGCCTCCTGTGGTGTCCTGGGTTCCCAAGGAGGGAGAGAAGTTGGACCAGGAAGGCGAGGACCAGGTGAAGGATCGGGGCCAATGGACCAACAAGATGGAGTTTGTGCTGTCAGTGGCCGGGGAGATCATTGGGCTGGGCAATGTCTGGAGGTTTCCCTATCTCTGCTACAAAAATGGAGGTGGTGAGTTCATTTTGAGGTAGGCGTGGTGGGGAAAGCTCTGCCCTGAGCGCCAGGCAGTGCCTACCTGGGTGCCTCCTGCCTGGGCAGCATGGTAAAATGCAAGGAGCCTTGAATGGAGTTGGAGGACTTGAATTCAAATTCTAGCTCCACCACTGGCCTCAGTGTCCCCCTCTGTGACATGCCAGTGGCACCCCATAGGGTTACAGTAAAGATGAAAGTGGGCAACAGGACCCAGGAATCTGAGTTTTGAATAAGTTCCTTCATTCCTCTGTATAAATGTCAGCTATTGACAGGGTTTATTCATTTATTCAACTAACATCACTGTGGGTCTAGCATGTGCCAGCTACTGTGTCAGATACAAAACAGAACACATTGTCAGGGTACATGCCTGGGTTGCAGGCCAGGTCCCCAGTAGGGGCCGCACAAGAGGCAACCACACATGGATGTTTCTCATCCTCTTTCTCCTTCCCTTCCCCTCTCTCTAAAAATAAAATAAACAAAATCTTTAAAAAAACAACACATTCTTTGTTTTGTATTCTAATGGAGGATGGCAGATGGCAGGCACATAGCACAATATGTGGTATGTCCAGTCAGTGGTCAAAGGGTGAGAAGCAAAGCTGGGAAGGAGAGGAATGCTGGGTCCAGGGGCTGGGGGGAGGGGTTTGAAATGTAAAATAAGGGACCAGGAAAGGTTTCATTCAGGAGGTGACATTTGAGGGAGGTAACGGAGCCCTCCTGGGGATGGACTCCACGTGAGGGGCATTCCAAACAGCAGGAACAGCAGCTCAGGGCTTATGCTCTGCTCTGAATGAGTTAGAACCATTGAGGAATTTTAATTAAAGAAAAGATATTATCTTATCTGTCTATGATTTTTTTAATTAAAGAAACATAATTTTATTATTTTTCAGCACTGGTAGAATGAGCAGGGACAGGGTAGGGAGGGGCTGGGATGATTTTCTAAGTGCACAATGACATGGGTTTTACTCACAGAATTGTGCAGCCATCACCACCATCAATTTTAGGGCCTGTGAACAGTCGCTCCCTCCCCTTCTCTTCACCAGCCCTCGCCAGCTGCTCATCTACCTTCTGTGGCTGTGGGTCTCCCTATCTGGGATGTTTCATGGTTCTCTGAAGTTACTTGTGACTGGCCAGATCCATTTTTGCTTTTTGAAATAACTACATTCTTCTTGTGGAAATCGTATGTGTTTATAGTGAATATTAGAAAAGCTCTGAAGGTAAAACAAAGAAACATTCCCCTTTAAAGATAACCATTGTTTAGAAAATCCCTTTAAACACTATTTATATTTAATGACAAAATTTTACTGAGTATCTATCACGTATCTTACTCTGTGTTTTAAAACTTATAGTTATTATTACAAAATGCCTGGAGCAATGACTGCAAATAAATAGAAACAGGATTTGCTGGGCAGGTCAGGGCTATGTTCAGAGCCAAGACTGGGAGTGGGGGTTGATGCTGGGCCAGAGATGAGGGGAGGCAGGAAGAAGGAGTGGGGTGGTGACCTACTTCTTTGTCCCAGGCCACAGTTTCATGGACACTTAAGGATGTTAGAGCTAGAGCTAAAGATGGTCTAGGCTGAGCCCTCATTTCAGAGAAGAGGACACAGGGGTCCAGGAAGTTCAGCGACTTGCCCAGAACCCTGGAGCTGGGTGATCGCAGTAGGCTCTAGCAGCCAGGTTTGCCAGCTCCCACATCACTGTATGTGCCTTGCCCTATCATGTGAAAAGAAGGGGATGTGGCCAGGTTCCAGTGCCTGCCCTGCCTCTGTCCTGCCTGGTGGCTGCAGCTGTAGCCATGACCTCTGTACTGGCTATGGAGAGATAAGAACCTATGAAAATGTGCAGCGACACTGGGCTGAGCCTAAGTCATCTGTGAAATGGCAGGACCAGGCCACATTTCCCGCGCAGGGTCCATGTTCATCTCTGTCACCTGTGTTCTTGCTTAGCTCTGTCCCAACCTCACCACTTGCCCCTATCAAGTGTCCATCTGGAGCAAGAGGGGCTAAGTGAGGTCAGGGGTCCCCATTGGGGCCATTGGTCCTTGGGGCTCTAGGAAGATAGTAATGAGGGTCCAGGAATTCATTTTCTCGTCCAGATGTTGTAATAGATCTGTGTGGGAACACAACTTCACAGACTGACCTGGATGCCAATTTTTTGCTTTAAGCTAAAATTGTACTCACTGTGGTAATATGGTTTACCTCTAGCTGACCATAAGCCCTGGTTGGCAGTTAAATACAGTTTTTACTAATATATTAATAAATAATAATTAATAACAACTAATAATTATTAATAAGTATTAGTTAAAATTTGTTTTCATAGATAATTAATAATTGATCAATTGGTCATTAATTATTGTTAATATATAGTTCTGTAGAGAAAAATCTTTCAAAACAGATAAAAAATAGTAAATTCATTTGTATAATAGTATCTTTGGTCACCAAACCAGATCATCCTCAAGAAATTATTCATTCGAAAAGAGAGTTTTATGAGTTTCTAAATTTCCTGATGGCCAGTGAGTGCGTGGCAGAGATAAGGAGGCACACCTGAGTGCAGAGGGAGGGCAAGCTCACAGGCCTCCGGTCGCCCAGTGCACAGAGGCCCCCATGGGCCTCACAGACTGCTGGTGCCCATGGCCTGGGTGGGGGCCTGGGAAACCATGAGCCAGGACCACCTCAAGCAAGGTTTCTGAGAAGCTCACAGAGGGGAGGATGTTTGCAGGGACCATGTGCTGGGAATCCAGGGCAAAAGCCAAGGATGGAGGATGCCCGGGAGTATGGGTGGTCATGGCCCCCAGGCCCCAGAGGACCCTCAGTGCTTCTCGCAGGCTGCTGATGGGAATGTAGGCCAGGTACGTGAGATTTGGAGGGCACTTTGGAAATGCATGTCACAGACCTTAAAGAAAATGTTCATACCTGAAATGTGGAAAGAGCCCAAATGTCCGTGCATGGATGGATGGACAAACAAAATGTGATCTGTATATAATGGGCATATTATTCAGCCTTAAGGAGGAAGGACTTTCTGATACATGCTACATCATAGTTGAATCTTGAAGACATCATGCTAAGTGAACTAAAAGGATAAGTCCTGTGTGGTCCATTGTACATGAGTCACCTAGAACAGACTGATTCAGAGAGAAAGAATGGGGGTTAGCAGGGGCTGGTAGAGGAGGAGGGGGAGATGGTGTTTGATGGGGACAGAGTTTCAGGTTGGGATAGTGGTAGTGACGGTTGCACAACAGTGTGAAGGTGCTTAATTCCACTGAAGTGTATACTTAGAATTGATTAAAGTGGTAATATTTATGTTAGGTATATTTTACCACAAAAAAAAGCCAAGATAAAAAAGTGTATGCCCCCTGACCCACCAATTCCTTTACTGGAAATTCATACTAAGGAGCAAATTAGACAAGTGCACAAGGGTGTGGGTGAGGGTCTGTCATGGCAGTAAACACCAAGGAAGTGTTCCATGTTACCACTGGGAGCCAAACAATAGCCATCCACCCCTGGCACACTTCAGAGGTGAGGCATTTCAGTCTTTGTGACTGAAGTGGGTACCATGGGCTTAGGGCGGCCTTCAAATCCTCTCATAAGTAACTTGCTGGATGTCTTTCAGGCCCAGGGGCCTGTAGGTCAGTGCCTGATCACCTGGCTGGCTGACAGCCCAGTTCCTGAGAGTTGGGCTAAGCAGAGGAATGGCCTTCTCTGCTGAGAGCCCAGTTCAGATCAGAACCAGGAGGAGGGGAAAATAATCCCTCTGAAAATTATTAGAAGGAAAGTAATTTTTCCAAGGTGATGGTATTTTTTTTATTTTAAAATTATGGTTATTGATTTTAGAGAAAGAGAGAGGGAGAAAGAAGCACTACTATGAGACAGAAGCATCTATTGGCTGCTTCCCATACACAGCCTGACTAGGGATTGAGCCCGCTACCTAGGCATGTGCCCTGACTGGGAATCAAACCTTCTGGTGTAGGAGGCAACACTCCAAGCAACTGAGCTATACCAGCCAGGGCTGCTTGTTTGTTTTTCTCTAAAATGTAACAAACTTGATAATTTAATAAGCATATCAAATTATATAGAACACATGTTTTTGTTCCAAAAATAATAAATTGACTAGATCTGTGAAGCACACTGAGCAAATAAATAGTGCATATATTAGGATTCCCACTGAAATTTCCTTTCAGAGATCTTTCCTATCCTGAGTAAGTTTCAGACTGGAAAATTTCTGCTGGTCCCTGGACACTGACAGGAGGAAGCCGACTGTGTCTCTGGGAGGGGTAGGGAGAGATATGAAGGATGTTGGGCTTGGAGCGCAGGTCTCTGGAAGAGACCTAGGGCTGAAAGGCTCAGCACCTGCCTCTCCCTCCTCTGCAGGAGCCTTCTTCATCCCCTACTTCATCTTCTTCTTCACCTGCGGCATCCCGGTGTTCTTCTTGGAGGTAGCATTGGGCCAGTACACCAGCCAAGGGAGTGTCACAGCCTGGAAGAAGATCTGCCCCCTTCTCCAGGGTGAGTGCTCTCCCTTGCCTGCCCTCTCTCCATCAACTCTCCCTTCCTATTGCTCACTATCAAATCATTCCTCCACTCTCATCCTGTGCTAAGTGCTGTGGGGGACACAGGAAGGGAGCAACAATGGACACAGGAAGTCTAATCAGGCTTTGTGGGGCCCAAAGCGTATAAATCCTGAGGAGGAAGGTACTCCTCAAGAAAGTCAATGCAGAATCACAAATGAAAAATCAGGACCAGAGCCTTGCAAAGGGGGGTGGGCTTGAAGCTTCATCTTCAGCAGCTTCATGATAAACACGTTCCTGTGTACAGGGTGTGGCCCCAGATGTGCCTCCAAAGTGTGTAACACTAGTGATGATGATGATGGCTAGTATGTTGAGCCCTGCCATGTGTCAGGGCTCATGCCAGCACTTCCTGTGCAGTTCCTCATCTAACCCTCCAATGATACTCGAGTCACCTCATTTTGTAGGTGAGAAAAATGAGCTATTCGCTAAGGGTTCGAACCCAGGTCTACCTGAGCTGAAGGTTCGTGCTCTTTCCTTCGTTAGGGACAGCTTCTGTCCTCCTCTCCATGCATCTATTGGTAGTAATGTGAACAGCTTGGGGTATTTGTCCACCACCACCTCTAGAGTTGATTAGGCCAGTCTCTTAGGGGCCAGTGGGAAAGAAATGCAAGGGGTCTCCTTGCCCCTGGGAGTTTCCTTGAATATTTGAAATGAAGAAAAGACTCTTTTCCTCATGTCAGCCCCTAGGGAGCCCCAGAGACCAGGCTACCTAGGATGCTGACCAGCTTAGTAGGCTGGACAGAAGTGGGTATAGTGGGGGACCCTGAGTAGGTTGGGAACCTGACTACCGATTAGGGGTGTGGGGTGGGGCAAAGCTGGTTCCTCTTGGGGCCTCCATGGGGCTCCTGTAGGGGCACTGTGGAGCTTGGCCAGCCCCAGTTCTGCTCTGGGGTTCTGGCCACCAGCAGTAGCCTAATTCCCGTAGGGCCAAGCCAGCTTACGGAGGCACAAGCAGGGCTGGCCTCTTGGGCATGCAGGTACTAACTTCAAGGAGGGCACCACAGACAGGGGAGCAAACCCAGCATTGGAAGGGTATTCAGGAAGGCACTGCTGCTCCCTCCTTACTTTCTCAGTTAAAGAGACCTCAAGGTATAGGGTCTCAGAGAGTCGCTCACTCAAGTTCTGTGCACCTATGTGGGTTGGATGGTCCAGGCTGCTTCCTATACCTGCCCTCCACCTGCCTAACTGCACCTACCCCACCTCCTCCCTCAACTTACACACAGGCGCAAGCTTCTTCCCTGACCTCATTCCCACCCTCAGAGTTGGGAGTGCCCCTTTCCAGCCTGGCACCAGGCTTTCTAGTGTGGATGGGGCCGCAGGGACAAGCAGGCAGTGGAGGCACAGGGCTCCTGCCACACAGTGGCCGCTTGTTTGGTGTGTGGGTCTGTGAGCTCTAAATACCCCGCCCAGTGGCTGCCAGCTGCCCCCAGGGACCCTGTCTCCATCGGAAGCCCTGGGGACCACCCCTCTGGATGCCCAACCCGAGGCTGCCCTGGGTCCCTGTCCACCCCCCACAACAACCTGGATGCTTTGCAGAGACCTTCCCTGTCCCGGCTCCCCACAGAAATCCTTCCTGCCTGGGGTGCAATTTGCCAGATTTGCCAGGCCAATGGGAACAGACAATCCGGGCTGGCTCATCAGGCACAGAGTTGGGGTGGGGGGCACTGTTGACAGCGTCGATTGTTCCGCCTGCTCTAGGGCTGTCTGTAGCTCCCCAGCCTTCTTCATTCTTTAGTTCTTGAGCGGGACTTCCTCCAAAAAACACCGGAGGCAAGACGAAAGAGCTCCTCTCCAGGGCGGGGCCCCTGTGCGGGCTTTCATGCCTCCAGACTCGGGGCCTTGGTGTCATGATACCTTTAACTCTGCTGTGGCGAAGACCCTACTCTCACAAGACACAGGCAGGGTGGGTTGGGGACTGCACGCACCCTTGCCCCCTCCCACCCCAGACATGTCAGCCCAGGAGATAGGCTGCACCCGAAGCCCCCACTGCTGCGAGGTGTTAAAGAGCATCCTTTAGGCTCTGCCCACACTTGAGGGGTGGGGTGGGGTGAGGCAACTATGGTGGAGGTGGGCATGGTATTGAGGCTGGGCAGGCTTCAGCGGTCTCCACAGCCATCACAGTTCTGTTCCTTACAGCTTTCTTCTAGTTTTGGCTCTTATTTTCAGGCCAATTCTTACCAAATTTTCCCTACTTACTACTGTGTCCTTCCTGCCTTTTAAAAAATTTTACAGGTAATGCATAACTGTAATAGAAAAACTAGACAATGCATATAGGCAGAAAAGGAAAAAAAAACTTTAAACAGTGAACTTAATTCCTATCACCTAGAGCAGCAATTTTCAACCAGTGCATGGCAGTCAGGCGCACAGACATCTTTTCCTTACACTGTCAAATAAATGACAGCAGCCAACACAACAATAGCTGTCTGGTATGAATGAATAAAATTTATACCTATTTTTGTCAGATTGGCAAAAAATATATATTTTTTGTTGTGCTGCAGAATCTTAGTTCATTAGTGCCATGAGATTAAAAAAAGGGTTGAAAATTGCTGATCTAGAGAACCACTGGTTAACTACTGGATGATGGTCCTTCCAGAATTTTCTCATAAAAAAAAGATATGCATTCAAATACAGATTATAAAAATGGGAGGATGCATAGGATATTGTTCTGGAACCTGCTTTTCTTACTCAGAAAAATAGGCTGCAAATGGCTTCTCTGGGCAGTAAACCAGCTGGTGGTTCTCCTTGTATAGCAGTCAGGACCCTAATCCAACTGGCAGCTTCTAGGTAACTTTTTTGGGGATGACATTGATCTCTTGGATTCTCTTGGTTTTTCGGCCCCTCCCTACCTGGAAGGCATTGGTTTGGCATCTGTGGTCATTGAGTCCTATTTGAATGTCTACTACATCATCATCCTCGCCTGGGCCCTCTTCTACCTGTTCAGCTCCTTTACCTCTGAGCTGCCCTGGACAACGTGTACCAATGCCTGGAACACAGGTATTCATTGTTGGTTTTCATTGTTTCATTCATTGTAGGAACACAGCCCCTGGGATGTGGGTTGTCCCTAGGGGCTCAGCCTGTGGTAGCTGGGTAGTGTTGGAGGTTGGCAGTGTGGAGCCAGCAGTGTCAGGCACATGGGGAGGGGGGCTGATCCCATGAACCACCTGAGCAGCCAACTCCTGATACTTCTGGGGTGGGGGCTCCCAAGGAAGCTCTTGGGACCTGGAATGATGGGGACCACCAGGCTGAAAGGCTACAGGGTCAGGGGTACTAGGGTGTGAGGGCATCTTTCCTCATCTTGTCGCTAGCTAATTCATTCCTCACCTCATCCCCAACAGAGCATTGCATGGACTTTCTGAACCACTCAGGAGCCAACTCAGTGACACCCTCTGAGAACTTCACCTCACCTGTCATGGAATTCTGGGAGTAGGTGTTGGCCTGGTTGCCAGGGGCCAGGGGATCTCAAGCAGAGGAATTTTGGATGTCTGAGGCCTGGGATTTTGGGTGCAAGTTCAAGGCTCTCTGTGCATGTTTTTCAACACTTACCCCACACCACACATCACTGAGAGATGATGGAAAGCTCACATCTACCCACAGGTGTCCAACTATAACTCCTAAATTCCCCTGTGTGCACCCAGACTCATCCATGTCAGCCAGCATTCTCACACATGCCTCCCCATACTCTCACATTTCCTGCACCCCACATACCCACCAAGACTTACACATCCACCCACACATATCCCCTGGTGTGCTAGAAACAGTCTGGACCAGCTTGGGAGGGCTGATTGTGCACATCCTTTCCCAACTTCATGTTCAGTCACATTGGCCAAGGCAGGAATATTTACACTACAGAAATCAGCAAACCCTGCATTCACACATTTACACTCCCACATGACCACTTAGACTCTCACATCCACCTGTGCCCACACACGTCCACCTGCACTCTCACACATTTCCATCATTCCCATACCTCTTTAGACACTATCACACACTGGGCCTGCCATTTAATAACCATACACTTACTCATTGACCTGCAGCTATAAATAGTTACCCTCTGTATACTCATTCATATATTCTTCTCTTCTCTTCCCTTCCCTTTCCTTCCCTTCTCCTCTCCTCTCCCCTCCCCCACCCCAACAGAAAGGTCTGGGTGAATTAGAAAGACAAAGACCCTATGGTATTACATGATTTGGTCTTCAGCAGTCAGGGACACAGACAACAGGAAAACATAGCAGGGCCACAGGAAGGTGGAGTGCATGGGGGGCAGGGGAAGCCTAGAATATGAGATCTGTGGGGTCAGCTCTAAGAATCAGGAGACTTGATGACAGAGGCAAGTTGTCCCCTTTAGCCTTCCACATGGTCATTTATTTTTTCCAACCCATCAGGAGACGTGTTCTGGGCATCACCACAGGCATCCATGACCTGGGAGCCCTGCGCTGGGAGCTGGCCCTGTGCCTCCTGCTTGCCTGGGTCATCTGCTACTTCTGCATCTGGAAGGGGGTCAAGACCACAGGCAAGGTGAGGTATTCTGCTTTCTGATAAGCTCTCGGTGGCCCCCAGAATCCTCGGGGATATTTGCAACAATCTCTCTGGAGAACTGAAAGAAAACATATTTAAGGGAGAGGCCTGGTGAGAATAGGGGAAGTTGTTAAAGGCAGAGTTTAGTTCAGTACAAGGAAATACAAGGAAAGGCTTTCTTTTTCAATATGATTTTAAAAGACCTGTTTACATAAGTAATATACAGAGCAAAATAAGAAACACAAAAGCACCATGGTTGGAGCTGAGCACCATATGAGCGCCGTTAGCATACGGCAGGTTGGCTCTGCTAATCCCTCCTTAAACGTTTTGCTGGTTTGCCTTCTTGTTTCCTGTATGTACATGGCTGTGTCTGTTATGTGCATGCATTACACAATTAGGATCAGACACTCTTATGACTTGCTTTTTGTGTTTAACAACAAACACATTAAGACAAAGTTTAGCTTGATCTAGCACACAGAACTGCCTTCGAGGTGGTAAGTTTCCAGTCACTGAAGGGGTGATAGCCAAGAGTGGACAAAGGGGTTTATTGCATGGACAGAGACAGCTCAGTTTTGAGCATTATTTTCAAGGCACAGAAGATGAGACTGATGCTTCATGCTTTTCACAGCCAGAAGTAGACAGACAGATACCAACTTCTCTGGCTAACCTGCTACCATAGCAACTGCCCCCTTCCATGGATTGTGGAAACAATAATAATAATAGTGATAGTAATGACAAAAATAGGAATAGTGATAATAATAACACGGATAGTGCTGCCACCTCAACTAAGGGGCTGAGTGTGGTCAGGGGCAGAGTGAGTCTCCCTCTGAGTGTTCCCAGTATCCCAGAGCTCAGGCCATTGATGCTCCCCTGCCTGGAGGCTGGAAAACTACAGTCTCAGTTTCCTCACAGATCCCTGTACAGATCCACTCCCCCCCTTCCCAGGGGACATGGGGAGAATAGCCAGGATAAGGGGTTATGGGAGTCCAGATTCTGGATTTAAAAATAGTCCTGGAGTTTGTTGGTTTTTTTTTTTCCATTTGGAACCATGGAGGGTACAGAAGAGAAGAAGAAGGTTCCTGCTGTGCCAGAAACCCTTAAGAAAAAGTGAAGGAATTTCACAGAGCTAAAAATTAAGCACCTACGAAAGAAGTTTGCCCAAAAGATGCTTCAAAAGGCAAGGAGGAAGCTTATCTATGAAAAAGCTAAGCACTATCACAAGGAATATAGGCAGATGTACAGACCTAAGATTCAAATGGCTAGAATGGCAAGAAAAGCTGGCAACTTCTATGTACCTGCAGAACCCAAATTGGCATTTGTCATCAGGATCAGAGGTATCCATGGTGTGAGCCTGAAGGTGTGAAAGGTGCTGCAGCTTCTTCACCTTTGCCAGATCTTCAATGGTACCTTAGTTAACTCAACAAGGCTTCTATTAACATGCTGAGGATTGTGGAGCCATATATTGCAAGGGGGTATCCTAACCTGAAGTCAGTAAATAAATTGATCTACAAGCGTGGGTATGGGAAAATCAACAAAAAATGAATTGCCCTGGAAGATAATGCATTGATTGCTTGGTCTTGGTAAATATGGCATAGTCTACATGGAGGATCTGATTCATGAGCTCTATACTGTTGGAAAACACTTCAAAGAAGCAAACAACTTCCTGTGGCCCTTCAAATTATCTTCTCCATGAGGCAGAATGAAGAAAAAGATCACCCATTTTGTAGAAGGTGGAGATGCTGGTAACAGGGAGGACCAGATCAAAAGACTTATTAGAAGGATAAACTAAGGTATTTACCATGGTCGTTTTTGTAATCTGGTCAGTTAGTAAACAGGAACAGCTTTAAAATTGAACAAATAAAATAGTCCTAGAAATGTTACAACTGGAAACTTGTACCCCTCCCTATCCTTTCTCTCCCCTCATGCCCTGCTGATGAGTATCTCATATTCTGCTGGGGGAACCCAAGGCCCACTGGAACATAGAAAGAAAGGTGTGGAAAGTTTTGAGTGTTCACTCATCTCAGATGTGTCTCAGAAGGTGTTGTACGCTGAGCTAGGTATGACTCGTGCCTCCTGGGGAGGGGTGACTAGAAAACCACTGCAGATTCTCTGTCACCTCCTGGCTTCTGTGACGCACCAGGAGTGACTCGGACCTGCTTTCCTTCCAGGTGGTTTATTTCACAGCCACGTTTCCCTATCTGATGCTGATCATACTATTGATTCGAGGCGTCACACTTCCCGGGGCATACGAGGGCATCATCTACTACCTGAAGCCAGATCTGTCTCGCCTAAAGGACCCGCAGGTAGGAACTGTGCTGGGGAATATTGCCCCAAATGTCCCTTGCCGCAAACCAGGTTTGTACTTTTGAAAATCTTTAATTACTTTCCTCTTGGTTTAAAGACAATAGCTGTCCACTGGAGAAAAGTTAATATGGAAGAAAATTATGAAAAAGGAACTGGAAATCTCTTATAAACCCACCACTCAGCTGCAACCTCTGTTAGCATTTTCGTATATTTCCTTCCAAAATTTTGTCTCACTGTGTGTGCATGTGTGTGTGATAAGATAGTTGAAATAATTATATATAGAGATATATCTTTTTTCACTTAAATTACATTGTAAGCATATTCCATGTTATTAAATTTATTTGTAAATGTAATTTTTAACACTTCCATAATATTTCCTCTGTTCATCATCTGTTCATTCATTCATTCATTCAACCAAAATTTCCTGCAGTCCCATTAAGTGTCAGGGATTGCAATGGTTCTGGTGCAGAGTGGAGAGCACAAGGGGCCAGGCTCCACGCCTCTGAGCGCTCATGCCTGCGGCCGGCACCACCACTTACTCAACTTACCCCATTCATGGACATGTAGGTCAGGTATTTTTATAATTGTATATACAGCTGCAACAAACATCATGTTTAAATCTTTTTTCTTTATCTCCTTTAATGGTTTTTTTATTTTTAAATATATTTTATTGATTATGCAATTACAGTTGTCCCATTTCCCCCCTTCACTCCCCTCCACCCTGCACACCCCCTTCCACCCACATTCCCCCCCCTTTAGTTCATGTCCATGTGTCAGACTTGTAAGTTCTTTAGCTTCTACATTTTCCATACTATTCTTACCCTCCCCCTGTCTATTTTCTACCTACCATCTATGCTACTTGTTCTCTGTACCTTTTCCCCCTCTCTCCTCCTCCCATTCCCCTGTTGATAACCCTCCATGTGATTTCCATTTCTGTGTTTCTGTTCCTGTTCCAGTTGTTCGCTTAGTTTGTTTTTGTTTTTGTTTTTGTTTTAGGTATGGTTGTTAATAATTGTGAGTTTGAAACAAACAGAAAAGATTGTTTGATTGTCAGACTTCCTTACAGTTCAATTTTCTGTCAGTACTGTTGTTTTTGTTTCTAAATTGTTGTTGTCCTTATTTTGGTTGTGCGAGGAGGCACAGTGTGTCTACCTATACCTTCATCTTGGCCAAAAGTCCCGTGTTTAAATCTTTGACCACATCTCCGATCATTATTTCCTGACAGTGGTTAGATGTGAATTACTAAGTTTCAAAGAGTGTGCACATTTTAAGGTTCTTGAACTGTATTGGCTTTAGAAAAAGGTAGACTTTCACTGCCAGTGTTTGAGGGTACCCTTCTTTCTGCAGGGCCCATGAGAGATTCAATTATAATTGATTTCAATCTTTGATAATTTGACAGGTCAAAACAATAGCATGTTGTTGGTTTAATTTTATTTTTTACTACAGCAAGGTTAGACATTTTCCCACATATTTATTCACCTTGTGTTTCCTGCTCTAGGACTTGTCTGAACACATTCTTGGTGTTCACTACCCACCCCCTCACCAGCAGTCTTGGTGTTTTTTTCCTTTACATTTTAGTGGCTTGGCCCCCACGCCCCAGCAGGGCTACTAAGGCGCACTCTGCTGAAGAATAGGTGCAAATGCAAAGGCCTCTCAGCTTCCCTGCAGAGGGCTTCACCTTCTCTGGAGTAAGACCAGGGGTGACAAACTCCACCTAAGAAATTCAGTAACACGCTCTTATTTGGTGCTTACTCAGGCCCACAGAACCAGGTTAACAATGTGCCCTGCTTGTGAGAGGGGGCATGTTACTGGAGAGTTGGGATGTAAGTCACTCTCAGGGAACACTGACCGGGCTAGAGAGTTGTGTGGTGAGGGGTCTGGGCTTCTGGTAGCCCCAGCTCCAGACTCTGCCGGGCTCCCTCCGCTCTCCCTCACCACTCCCTTGGGGTGTCCCATAGGTGTGGATGGATGCGGGCACCCAGATCTTCTTCTCCTTCGCTATATCTCAGGGGTGCCTGACAGCCCTGGGCAGCTACAATAAGTTCCACAACAACTGCTACAGGTAGGGACCCTGGGGAACCCTCCTTGCCCTTGTCCGGGGAGGGTAGGTCCTGGTGGTAGGCCCAGCCTTCCTCCTTTATTATGGGGGAGCTATAGAGTGTGGGAAATTGGCATTATGGGTTTATTCCCCAAACTGAATTTCTTTCTTCCTCCCCTTTCTCTTTCCCTTTCCTCCCCTCACCTCCTGAAACCCCATTTTTCTCTTTCCCTTTCCATTTTTGTTCCCATTCACTCTTCCTTTTCTCTCTCCTCTTTACATTCTTACTGTCTTCTGATCTCTCTCTCATGGTGGATTTCTTTCTCCTTTCTTCTTCCTATTTTATCTGCATTCACCCCACTGGCAGGGACTGCATTGCCCTCTGCTTCCTGAACAGTGCCACCAGCTTTGTGGCCGGGTTTGTGGTCTTCTCCATCCTGGGCTTCATGTCCCAAGAGCAAGCAGTGCCCATCTCTGAAGTGGCTGAGTCAGGTAGGCGCCCCTTTTCTGTCTGGAACCTGAAGGGAAAGAGGGTCAGAGAACACAGATCCTCCTACAGAAAAGCAGGGGCCCTATGGCCCCTTTTAGCATCTGAGGCAGTGCTAGGCACAGAGCAGGGCCAGCATAATCACGGGAGGAAGGGGAGAGGGGTGGGATAGGTGGATGGACCCACCATTGCATGCATGGATGGAGAAGTGTGTGGATGGATGGACAGCATGCTCCCCAGAACCTGGGAAGAATAGAATAATGAATGGAATCATGCTGTCCTCTTTAACTACCCACACTACACACATATGCACACATGCATTCATGCACACACATACATACTCTTGCACATACACACACTGATATGTGCATGCTTATGCATGCACACACATACACACTTGTGCACACACTCATACACATTTGTACACACACTCTTACATGCACACATGGAGCCTCCAGAGAGGGCCCTTCCCTGAGGACAGTGAGAGCCCAGGACTCTCCTGACTGTGCTGTGTCCTCACAGGTCCCGGGCTGGCCTTCATCGCTTTCCCCAAGGCTGTGACTATGATGCCCTTATCCCAGCTGTGGTCCTGTCTCTTCTTCATCATGCTCATCTTCCTAGGGCTGGACAGCCAGGTTCGTCACCCCAACCCAGCCCTGCCTAGCTCTGCCTTGGTGACCGTTTCTTCAGCTTCTGCATTTCCTGACTTTACCTTCCTTCAAATTCCCTTTCTCTGACAGTCCTAGTCCCTTTCCACTGTCCAGGGCTTGTCCTTGGGGTTAGTTGGGTGGCCCCAGACCTCAAGACCTTTTTTGATTAGGGGGCCACTTGCTTTGTTCCCTCACACTAAACCTACCCTGTGTGTGGCTGCGCCCTCCCAGATGTCCCTCCAGCCTCCTTCCAGCTGCTTTGTTCAAGTGGCCTACCCTGCTCCTGTAGCCTTAGGGATGGAACACATACCCCCTCCAACTGTCACTGCTGGAGCTCTCTGTTGTGGATATGTGGCTGAGGGTGGAGCTGGCCCAATTTCTGCCCCTTGCACCCTCCCTGCACTCCTGTGAGTCAGCAGGGGAGAGTGGGGTGACAGGAGGCCAGGGTAAGGCTGTGCTGGGGAAGCCCAAGGGCAGGTGGCCCTTCTTACCTCAGCTTCCCTCCTGGCCCACAGTTTGTCTGTGTGGAGTGCCTGGTGACAGCCTCCATGGACATGTTCCCCAGGCAGCTACGGAGGAGCGGGCGGCGAGAACTCCTCATCCTGGCCATTGCGGTCCTGTGTTACCTGGTGGGGCTCCTCTTGGTCACTGAGGTAAGTGGGGGTGGTGGCCGCAGGCTGGGCTCCGGTGGGGAGGGAACCATGGGGGACCCTGCTGACCCTTCTCAGAGCCAAATTTTTCTCATCTGCCAAATGCAGGGTTGACACCCTCGAAGTGAGTCTATAGGGACCACACAGTGGAACCCACCTGTGTTCATTAGCTCTCTTTTGGTTTCAGGTGACAGAAACCAAACTCAAGCTGGCTTAAACAGAAAAGGGAATTTGGGGATCAAGTAGAGATATTTTGTTTTAGGTATGGTTGGACCCAGTTGCTCTGATGAGGTGGTCAGAAATACCCCTCTCTCTCTCCTGGCTGCCCTCCCCTTTAGTGACTGCATTTTCCTCCAGATCACCCTCCTGGTGTTAAAGAAGTCTTACTCTCTGTCCCCTGCAGGCCCTGAGGAGAGAGAATGCCCTTTTCCTGAGAGCATAGTGGGTGCCCAGCCATTGATCTTCTTCAGGGCTGCAGCAGGGAGAGCACTGGTGGGCGGGTGACACAGTGTGTGCCCACTGCAGGCCCCAGTGCCTTCACAGGTGCTAGAGTTGCCTTAATGTTAAATGAGGGGTCAGAAGGCAGGCAGAGGTAGGGCAGACTCCTTTACATGCAAGGAATAACTTCCCACGGACCCAGATAGGTGTTTGCCCTGTTGCTGTGTGGTGGGGTGCACCCCCTATCCCCACTGGCCGAGGCCTCAATCCCCCACCCCCACCATTCTCCACAGGGTGGGATGTATCTCTTCCAGCTATTTGATTATTACGCTTCCAGCGGCATCTGCCTACTCTTCCTCGCAATGTCTGAAGTACTCTGCATCAGCTGGGTGTACGGTAAGTGAGGTGGCGGGGAGGAGCCTCCGGAACCCAGCTAAGGGTGGGGCTTGCCCAAGGTCAGAGACAGGATGTGCTAGCCTCTGGTTCTATATGTTTTTGTATTGCCGTCCTGATTCTTTTTATTTGGAAAGTTTATCCAATGCTGGGAACTTGGGCATTTCTTGTTATACAGGTAGAGCAGGGATAATGGCCACACCAAGTTCCTTGAATGAGGAGGGTCATTATAAATAACAGTAGACAGTAGTTTGTTTGTTTGTTTTTGATACAGAAGATGACAGAGGTTCTTCCTCAGTGGGAGCTGTAGTTAAAAGGGCCACTTATTCTGATCCTCTGCAGATCCCCACAGTCCCTTTCAAGTTTATCACCCAGACTTTGATTGAACACTTCCATGAACAGGAAAGCCATTCCTGTGTTTTGAGGTCCCTTCTCCATGGTGGCCATTGTGCATTTCTTTCTTACACTGAGGTAGATTGTGCCTTTATTCACCTCAGTCCATTCACCTCACTTCTTCCCACATCCCTGGCCCCTCCACTCTGAGATAACTAACCAGGGTGCTGAATGCTGTCATATCCACACTGTAACTGTGCCTGGTAACAGCGAGGGGAGAAGCCTCTAGCTACTGAGCCCGTGCACTGTTGTGTGCAAGCACTTGCTGCCTCACAATCCACACAACAGCTCTTTACAGGGGAAAGTGGGGCTCAAAAGGTTTTGGCTCTTTCCCAAGCTCACACTGCTGGGAAGTGGAGAAGCTACCATCATTTCTCAGTTCTGCTGGGTTCCACCGTACTAGGTTGGATGGACACATTGCCAATGTCACAAGGCTCAGGGCAGAGAGGGTAAGGGTGCCATGTACTAGGGCCATGGGACAAGCAAATGTGAAAAATCTGAGGACATTAAATAAAACCAAACAAAACCAGTCACTGTTTTCATGCACACAAATGAACCCTCTCACCACACTTCACTGAGAATGCAGAGGGTTCCTCTGGAGTCTAGAATCAGACTTCCCAGTAGTGACCTGGCCCTCCCCTCCCCTCTCCTCTCTATCCCTTCTCTCCCTTTCCTCTCCCCTCCTCTTCCTGTCCCTTCGCAGTAGTGACCTGGCCCTATGCTTGAGCAGTGGCACACTTGTTGTTTTACCATTTTGTCTTGAAACCAAATTCACCTTCGCTCTGTAGATAAACAAACATTTACATAGTGTCGAGACCCATTTCAGGTTCACACCCTCCTCTGTGGCTAGGACAGTGGGGTCTCCATCCCAGGACAGAGGACAGAGACTGCACTGGTGGGGGTCGGGGGGGGCGGCGGTGACCCCAGGGCCTCTGACTTGTTGGTGGCAGCTCCTTCTCCATCCTTAGCTCCTTGTGCTGTGTTAGGGTGGCAGGCACCCATCTCATTCACATGCCCTGATCCAGTGCCCCACACAGAGTGGGGGCAAGTGCACAAAGCCAAGTGAGTCCTTCCCAAATACCCATGAGCTGTTTTCCACCCTTCTATTCTCATCGTTCCCCCACTCTGCTTGGCAGGGGCAGACCGTTTCTATGATAACATTGAGGACATGATTGGCTACCGGCCATGGCCCCTGGTAAAGATCTCCTGGCTCTTCCTGACCCCTGGACTTTGCCTGGTATGTGCTCACCCAGCTACCCCTTGATTCTCTCCTGCCTCCAGCAGACTTGGAGAGACAAAGAATAGGATGCCTGAGTTTTGGGCTCTGTCCCTGACTGTCCAGTGACCTTGGGAGGCTGGTCATTCCCTCTGAAGTATTGGTTCCTTGCCCTTCCTTTCTAGGGCCATCTCTCCATGTGTCTGCTTTACCTTCATTATCATCTATTCCAATTCCTGCTTTCCCCCTTTCCCACAGCACCTCCACCTATCTGCCCGACTCCCCATTATTGCTCTCTTTGTCTGCTTAGAGCTCCTCCATCTCCTGTCCTTTCTCAGTTTTTGATGTGAGTGGTGACTGGACCCATGATTTGCAAATGGCTTTTCCTCTTCCACCTCACAGAGGTGCCACAGTGGTTTAACATGTCCCATTACTGGTTACTTAAGTAGGTGAGGAAGGAGTCTCAGTGGCTCTCTCTCTCTCATCTACATCTGCCCCTCCACCTTTCTAGGCCACTTTCTTCTTCTCCTTGAGCAAGTACACACCTCTGAAATACAACAACATCTACATGTACCCTCCCTGGGGATACTCCATTGGCTGGTTCCTGGCTCTCTCCTCCATATCATGCGTCCCACTCTTCATCATCATCTCCCTCCTGAAGACCCAGGGCTCCTTCAGAAAGGTAGGGACTGGGGGAAGCAATGCATTAAAGAGGGTGCAGGGTGAGGTGGGACTCCAGGCAGCACATGACCGCGAGGCCAGCTCTGAGTGTGGGGCCACCCTTCAGTCTAAGGGAACCTGAGAGAGAAGGGTCTTTGAAAACCAGTTCAATAGTTTCATTTTCAGAAACATTCAAAAGTTTCAGAGTCCTAGACCTTCAGAATCTGACCTCTAGAAGATCACCTGGGCAGGCTAACCAATGGCAAACTGTCAAAGGGTTAAGGGGAAACTGCACAAAAAAGAACATATCGGGCCCAGGCACAGAGGTTTATAAAGCATATTCCTTGCTTTTGGGAAACTGATAACCTAGCTGTCGTGGCTCATTCCTCCCACAGTCTTCCAGCTTCTTTCCTTATCTTAACCCTATCTGGGGAGCCGTGTGCAAAAGGCTTCCTGTTTAGAGTGTGCGACATGCCTTTCTAGAAGGGTGTATAAGCCAGTGTCCCACAAAGACATTATGTCTATTGAAATCTATGTGGTCTACAAGTGGCACAAAGCTCAACCTGCAATCAGTAATGAGGCTTATTTTTTTCTTACACATCAAGAAGATCAGAGATGGGGATTGCTGGTATTTCATTCATCTGCTTAAAGGGGCCAATAGGGAAAAGACTCTTCCTGTATTCCTGAACTGCTATCGTGAGCATCTGTGTCTTCATTCTATGCTTGTCACCTCCTTGTCACAAGAAGGTTGTCATGACTCCAGCTATTACATCAGCAGTCAAGGCAAGAAGGGGGAGAAGATGATACCAAAAACACCAATAACAATAGTCATATAGTAGTCATGACTAGTAAAAATGATAAGTCATTTTTACTAGTCATTTTTACTAGTATGACTACTAGTAAAAATGATAATAGATATTGAGCATGTAATAGTAATACTATGAAAAATAGTAATAATAATAAAAACAAAAGTAGATAGTAATCGATGACTTATCCTGTGCCAGGCAGTTCTGTGAAGTGTGCACTCTTATTAGTCTCATTTTTACAAATGAGGCAGAGAGGGGTTAAATGGGTTGCCTAAGATGGCACAGGTAACAGAGGAGAAATGGAACCCAGTTCACACTCTTAATCACTATGTTATTGCCTCATCTCACAATATTTATTGATTTATTCACTCAATATGGTACCGAGCTGCCCCCATGTTCCTGGCTCTGTGCAGGCCCAGGAGATACAGACACAAGGAAACATCTTTGCCTCTATAACCAACAACTGCCCCTCATTTCCTCTTCTCTCCACAGCGCCTGCGGCAGCTCATCACTCCTGACCCCAGCCTGCCACAGCCCAAGCTAGACCTGCATCTGGATGGTGGCACCGGCCAGGACAGCGGCCCCTCCCCAGTGAAGGAGGGACTAACATTTGGGGAGAAAGAGACCCACTTGTAGGATGTGACTGAGTCAGGAACCTGGGTCAGGGCCACCCTCTCCCCCAGTAGACAGCCTTTGCCTCTGTCCCTGCCACAGCCCTGCTGAGAACACCTGTGATGCCACAGCCCCAGCTGAGGCAAGACTCTCTCCTCTCCACTCCTCTCCTCAACTGGAGCAGCTTCTCTTGGTAGGCTAAAGATGGTTCTGCTGGAATATGCCATGCTGTGAAGCAGTTCCCTGTTGGAACACACTGTCTTATTTATAAAGGAGGGTGGTCTTTCTGGAGTTTACCATCTGATTATAACATATTGCATTGTGAAGGATCTCCCACAGCAGGGGTGTTTCCTGTTAGAGTTTACCATATTGTGTCTTGGGAAGATAGTGCCAACTGGAATCCATATCATGATCTGATTCAGAGAGTGTGATGGAACACACTATGTTGGAAGTGGCAACTGAACACACTACATTGGGTTCTGACATTCCATGAGAGGGTGTCTTTCACTGGGGTTAGCATCCTGAAGTCTAGAGGCAGGGGATAGAGGACCAGCCAGGAGGCAAACATTCACGTGCCATCATTGTGTTTGGTTTTCTTGGAGGCGGTCTCTCCAGGTACTCCTAGCTCCAAGCTAGTCCTACACTCTTCCCTGAATGTTATTTCCACCTTACAGAGAGTTGGAATGGAAGGGACTAACAGATGATCCCTGAACTTTGGGAATATGTGGTATGTATGTCCTGTGCCCAAGATGGACATTGCTAATTGATCATCAATTCTTCCCCACCTCATAATCCTTCCAAATACAGTGCTCCATTTGCCATCCTGCTTTTATCCAAACCCCTGACTTTATGGATGAGGACCAAAGAGACAAGTGGCTTTCAAGTTCACATTTCTCAACACCAAAGACACAACCAGAACCTAGTCTTCTTGTTCTCAGGCCAGTGTGGCTCCCACTACCCACTCCTGCTGTGGTTAACAGGCATGTTCGGACCACCTGCCTTCTGTACCTCTTCCCATGTCTAGTCAACCACACTGTCTTGGGGTAGGAGGGAGAGAGGCCCCTCTTTTGAAGGGGTGAGGAGCTCTACCTAGATTGGTCCCCCCACCATGGTATTTTCTCTGGCAGCCCCTACTCATCTGACCAGATTTCCTCTCTGGGTCCTTCATTCTTTTTTTTTTTTTTAATCCTCACCCAAAGATATGTATTTTTATTTTTATTTTATCCTCACCCAAGGACATTTTTTTTTCATTGTTTCTAGAGAGAGAGGAAGGGAGAGAGAGAGATACATCAATGTGAAAGAGAAACATTGGTTAGCTGCCTCCCATGTGAGTCTGGGCCTAGGATCGTATGCACAATTGTGGGCACAACCTATGTATGTGCCCTGACTGGGAACCAAACCCACAACACTTTGGCTACAGGACATCTCTCCAACCAACTGAGCCACACCAGCCAGGGCTGGAGGATATGTTTTTATTGTTTTTAGAGAAGAAGAGAGAGAGGTTGAGAAAGAAAACATCAACTGGTGGCCTCCAGTACGTGCCCTGACTGGAGATCTGAGGACCAAATCTGCAACCCATTTGATGCACGGGGTGATTCTCCAACCAACTGAGCCACCCCACCAGGGCTGAACCCTTCATTCTTGCCACTTTCTATCTCTCTCCCTGAGGGGAGTCTTTGGGGTCTGCCAGAGCCCCCTGGTCTCAAACAGAGAAGGAGGTGTATGTGGGTGGGTTGCTCCTTTCCCCTTGTTCCTACCAGGTCACACAGGTCCTTCCCTGGCTGGAGAAGGCCTTCTGGAGGGGGGAAGGCAGGGCTTGTGTTCAGAGAGAAGTGAGGAGAGGGAGTGGAGGGGTGGGCACTCAGGATGGTTTTCTGGGGCAGGGCCTGAGAGATAGAAGAAAGGAAGTCCCCTGAGGGGACAGATATGTGGGTAGATGTCACCCAGAGACAGTACCCAGTGGCCAAAGTAAGAAAAATCTATGGTCTAGCCAGGGTGAGGTCCGTCTCTGATAGCCCCAGGCTATCCCCAGCCCCCTCATCATCCTTTGCCTGGATATGCAGGTGCTTCTCAGCTTGTAAGAACAGGTATTCTGGCACACTGGGCACAGTTCCCTTTTACATCCCTTTGTACTGTTCCATGCACCTGTGTTCAACTTTCTTGTACTAGTCAAGAAATTGGTCAAGAATGAGGTACAGGAGGAGGAAGGATTGGGGAGAAACTGCTTCAATCAGATCACTCTCATCCCTGAGGCTGGGGAGCCTGAGTTGGGGCAGGCATGGTGCTCTCTGCTGCCGCCTGGGGGTCAACAGGAGCAGTGGTCCCCCACAGGCCCCACCTCAGATCTCCTCAGCGCCGTTGACAAACAGTAGGAAAGCTCCCTGACCCCTGTCCTCAGGATGGATGGACAAGCTGAGCAGCTGTCCTTTCCTGTGTAAGCTTTCACACTCTGGAATACAAATGCTTCCCTCATCCTTCTCCACATGGCCCCGGTGGGGATCCCCAAGAGAGGCAGCTTGCTTTGGGGCAGCCAGCTGCGGAGGACATGCGGCTGGTGGCCAGGCTTCTCAGCTACCTGTCGCTCTCCCACAGTGCGCCCTGCTGTGTAACCTGGGTTCTGGCAGCATGGAGAAGAGCATTTTCTATTCTGGGCAGTGCTGCACATTGGTGGGGCACAAGCTGTCTCCAGCTCACAGGGCCCTGAATCTCAGTCTCCCTGTCCCTGCGGACCGTTCACAGACACAGCTGTCCTCTCCCACCTTCCTCACCCCACATCAGTCCACCAGGTCCCCTGACTCTGAACTCACACCCAGTCATAGCAGGTCTCTGCTCTGGCACAGACACTGCTGGAGGCAGTGTGTTTTCCAGCCCCAGCACACAGCACAGCGCTGCCAAGGCCTGTGGGTCCCAGGGATCTGGATGGGGAATATTGGCGCTGGAGGAAACAGGGAGAGGGACTTTGGGTCAACTTCACATCTCATAGGAGCCCACTTGTCCTGGGTCTGTAACATGGGCAAGGAGCAGCTAGCTGGCCCTTTGAGATGCCCAGAGAATCGACACACATGTGTGTGCATGCACACATGTACACGCAGAGCGGGAGAGCAGGTATAGGGTTAAACTGGGGATCTGTTTCATCTCTCCTCTTAGGCTGACTTTCCTACTGATGGCCAGAGGCCTCATCTGGCAGCTACGATTTGTTTGGCCAGTATGTTATACATAAAGAAAAATTTTTTAAGTGTATGCGTTTTGGTACTCTCCAGTTTGCTGAAGGCTCCACCATTCCCAATGACCAGACCTGAACTTTTCACACATTTGTGTCTCAAAGCATTTGCTTGCATAACCTGTGCCCTAGGGGACAGACTGAGGAGCCAGGCAAGGCAGTAACCAGAGCCCTTGCTTGAGCAGGAGGGAACCAAAGGCCAGCGGTCTCAGGGGTCCCTGTGCCTGGGCAGGGGTTAGTCATAGGACAGCCGCCAGCTCTGGCTTCTTCACGTGTGGGCATCCACTCAGCAGACCCTCTGGTATTTATGAATCCTGGTCAGTTTCCCCCTCCCACCCAGGCTCTTCCCTTTCCCAAAGGAAGTGTCAGGCCACCATGATCCCCCTCCCCACCCTTGGCAGAGTGGATGGCAAAGCCAGAAAGAACTTGGTTAGTTTTTCTAATGTTTGGGGTCACTTCTGCCTCCCAACCATACCAGTTTGTCCAGATGTACCTAGGAATCATCCCCCCTCTCCCCTTATTTTAGACAAAAGCATGTGATCTGACTGTGGCACTGGCTTCTCCATCTGTGAGGCTAAAACTGTGCCCCCTTTTCTCCACACCTGAGCTCCTCCTTGGATTCCCCACACGCCAACACTGTTCCCCCCCATACCCCACTTCCAGGCTGGGCTTCCTGTGGAGCTGACTCTCCGAGGCGCTGGTGTCTTGGGGTTTGCAGCGGCCAACCACTCACCTTGGTTCTTCCCTCTATCTCCCTTGACAAAGCTGAACCTGGGCTTGGACACTTTCTCTCCCATCTCAGCTGGGAGCCCCTCCTCCATCCAGGGTGTGGGTTGCCTTTGTGGAAGCTGAGGAGTCAGCTAAGGTATGCTCCACCCCCCTCCATCCCCAGCACCAAGGCCAGGAGAGCTGGGGGAACTGAAGAGGGCCTTGAACTCTGCTGAGATTGAAGCCCCAACCGGTGATGAATGGACTTTCCCCGTGCAAGATTGTGGTCTGTGTGTATTAGGTTGGAAGGGCACAGGCCTGGGGAAATTCTTCCCTATCTAGCCTGGCATCCTACCTTTACAGCCTCCCACTCCATTCTATGCAGGGCCCTACAAAAGAGGGCCTGGCTCTGGTTTGAGGCCTCCAGGTATTGCCTGGGCTCCACCTCCAGCTCACCTTCCAAACCTCTCCCTGGGTCCACGCCACCTTTTGGATGACCCTAACTTCTGGCCAGGGTCTCATGCCCACTCCCCCCAGGGACAGGAAGCACCAGCTGTGCCCTTCTGGGCCGTCCTAGGCATGTCTTGTTCCTCAGATCAGATCTCCTCCCACTCCCACAGAGAGAAAGAGAATGTAAGCCACCCAGCCTGTCAGCCTTGTAAGCCCCTAGCTGCCAAAGTGAGGGACAAGGCTATGGGTATAAGATTGGGGGCAAGAGAAAGGAACAGAATCACATGGTAGCCAGAGGGACATAGGTTGTTAGACCTGAAGGAGGGAGGGGTGGATTTGTGAGGAAGGAGAGAGTACTGGGGTTTGTGGGGAGTGCCATAATCAGAGGGTGAGGCTCAGCTCACAGGCAGGCTGACACCTTATCCTCAACTGGCAGGATGCAGAGGGAGGTTCCTGCATAACCCTGTCAGCCCACTTCTGCCTCCACCCCTTAGGGTCCCATGCTCCTCACCCCCGCTATTCATGCCCTGACCCTCAGTGCATGGGGGAGGAGGAGAGGGACAACTACAGTGACCTCGCAGAGGCATTAAGAGTTCAGCACCTTGAACTTTTGGATCACTGGTTCTGGGGGCAGCCACAGTGAGGGACCCATGCCACAGGGACACTCCAGCAGCCCAATAGAGAGGCCTGCGTGGAAGGAGCTGAGCCACCACCAACTGGTTAGCCAGGTGAATGACCACTGTGGAAGTGCATCCTCCAGCCTGGTCAAGCCTTCAGATGACTGCTGGCCTGGCTGACAGTGGCTGCAACCTTATGAGGGGCCTTGAGCCAGAACACCCAGGCGGTGGACCTGGAATCACCAGTCCATGGTGAAAGAGAAACTCTATATTATTGTTTAAGCCATGGAGTGTTGGAGTACCTTGTCAGCAGCAGTAGGTACCTGATGTGGGTCCTTGGCTTCCTTAAGTATGAGAATCACCCTCTTCGAGGGTGGAGTGTAGCCCGTCATCAGAGCATGGTCCCTCAGCCTCTAGGAAGGGGAACCTCACTGGTGCTCTTCCTGTCTGAGCCCTTTGCTCGTCTCCCACGACCTCACCACCTCTGACCCTCCATAGCCCTCCAGACCCTGGGCCTGGCCCTCTTCCCCTTGCTCTAAGGCAGGGGAGGCCTGCCTACCTCTCTCCCCACCACTCCAGTCCTCACATGCCTGCTCCCCGATGACCCAGCGCATGTGGCTTTCCTGCCGCTGTAGCTGCTCAGGGAAATAACAAGGGCTGATTGGACTTGACAGGGATGAAAATCTTGTTAACTACCCATCAATACCACCCATCAGTCCCTGGGTTTCTTAACAATACAGAGGGAGGGAGGACAGCAGAGGACTGATGTGGCCAAGCCTGGCATGTCACTTGGGGCGGAAGCGGGTTGGTGGCCTGGGTCCTGATGCCCTACACTGCAGCATGCTCTGCTCGGGAAGGCGAGCACATAACTGCTAGGTGGGGCACTAGACAGAGAGAGCAGGGCTCTTGATGGCCTGGGTCCCTCCACAGAGTCTGTGCCCAACTCCACAGCTGCAGCGAGAGTTCTGCCAATTCTCCTGACACACTCACACTCTGAGGCTCTCCACCCATACATGTCAGTGACCCACTGAGGGCAGCTGCAGGGCAGTGGGCAGGGCCATCCCTGGTCCCAAGGCCAGACTCCGCATTCCACATCTTTGGTAACTTCATAACCAGCAGAGGACAAGTCCCTCCCAGCTCCACTCATCCCCTCATTTCCACTCTGCAGGATGGGAAAGTGGTCTGTGCCCTTCCTGTCTAGTTGGTCCTCAGCAGGTGCAGTTGGAATCTGGATCTGTTGCTGAGAAAAGGGGCCCAGGAGGAGGATAGGGATGAGGGCAGAGCAGCCACAATAGGCTCACCGGGCAGAGGAGGGGTGGCTGTCAACCTGAGGCAGGCTTTTCCTCTGTATTAATTCCCACTTTAAAAAAAAAAAATCTTGATTCTTCAGGACTTTTTATGTGGATAACCAGACTTTTGAAAATAATGGCAATTTTATTTCTCTGATCATCATTTCTTTTATTTTTTTTTTTACCGAGGCACCCTCACCTCCTTCCTAATTTTGAAACTAATTCTAACATTTCACTAATAACTGTAATAGCTGATGTAGATTTTTAAAAGTTGCCTCCTGTATGTACCCCTGCTGGGACTTGAACCTGCAACCCAGGTATATGATCTGACTGAGAAGTGAACCTGTAATCTTGTGTGTGTGTGTGTGTGTGTGTGTGTGTGTGTGTGTGTGTGTGTGTACAGGATGAGGCTTCAACCAACTGAGCCACCTGGACAGGGCAAGATTCAGTTTCTGAATAATTCATTTAGAATTATGCTATTTTGCTCATAAGCGAGAGTAGCTTATAGTTCTTTCTCATATTGTCCTTGTCTGATTCAGGGTTTGTTTTTAAGGTTACACTAACTGTATAAAAAGGAGTTTGGGAATTTTCTTTTTTTTTTCTTTGCTCTGAAAGAGTTAATAAGAGATTGAAACTATCTGCTCTTTGAATGCACAGTAGATTTTTGTAAAATCATCTGGCCTGGTGTTATGTGGGGTTTTTTTAGAGGGGGGTGTGGGTAGATTTTTTTAACTGCATATTTAAATTTCTTTTAGGGGGATTCATCTCAAATTTTCTATTTGTTTTTGAGCAAGTTTTGGTAAGATATTTTTCTAGGATAGTGTTCATTCTGTGTAGGTTTTCAAACTTACCGTCATAGGTTTATAGTTTATTTTTAGTATTCCATTTAAAAAAGCATCTCTGCAGTATAGGGAGCATGTCCCACTGGTTATTTATCTGTTCTGGCTCCCTTCATGATTAGTCTTATCAGAGGTTTGTAAGCTTGTTAGTCATTTCTTAGAATTAACTTTTGGCTTTGTTAATTTTTTTTGTATATGTATTTTCTATTTCATTGTTTCTACTTTCATTATTTCCTTCCTTCTACTTGCTTTGGGATTATCCTCCTGTTCTTTTTGTCACTTCTTAAGTTAAATAGCCCCCTTGTCTGTAAAAGGAAGCAGCTGGACTGATTCACCTGTCTGCCCCCCGGTCCGTCACTGAGGGGTCCCATGGCTCCTGAGCCCAGGGGAACGCCTCTATGAGCACTGCCTTCTGTTCCCTGTGGACTTAGGGAGGGGCTACTTCCTAGCCTAGAGGTCTTGGAGGGAAAGGGGGCAGGAGGCCCACGGCAGGGTTGGGGCAGCGGGTCTGTGTAGGGAAGCTGGGTATATGGGAACAGCCAGCTATCCCGGTGGTCTCCTGCCTTCCCTGTCACCATTTCCCACAGTTTTTCCAGAGCTTGCCTTGGGTTCTGTAGGGTCATGGGGGCAGGAAGCACTGAGATGCTAGGGGCTGGCTAGTGGAGCTAGGGTGCCTGGTTCTCTAGGGAAAGAAGCCATCCAGACCTGCAGGGAGTTGGTGAGTGGGGGGAGGAAAGAATTCCCATGCTTCCTCCCCATCCCCTGAGTCCAGCCCCTTCATCCTCCAGTTTCTTCCAGAATGGAATTTTCCCAGTTAGACCAGTTCTGACTCAGAGCTGGGGTATGAGGCTGGTCCCTGGGCTTGGCTACCTTCCTGCGCAGCGGTGGGGAGCAGATAAGGACTCTACTTGTGACGCCAGGCCACTGGACTCTGTCTGGGCCTTGCCTTCACCTGGACGGAGCACCTCACCTGCCCCTGAAGAGCCTCTTCCAAGGCTGGCAGTGCCTGGTTGTGGCCTTGTGGCCTCTCTAGGCCATGCTTTGTTTGCCCTGGGATGGAGAGCCCCTCTGAGAGACTTCTCCCCCAGCATTCCTGATCTGCATCTGGGACCCCAGCTACCATGTTGTCCATCAGTGGCTCTATCTCTGGGTCAGAGTGGAGGGTGCTGGTAGGCAGCAAGTGGAGCAAGTGAGGGGACCCGCTGGACAGAGAAGTTGACAGGCTGCCAGAGTAGTGGAGAGTTCTCAAAGAAAGCAGCTGTGAGCATCGCTAGGGCAGAGCACTGGTGAGGTAAGGAACAAAGCAGGGCTTTTTCCTCGGGCAATCTGAGAACAGTGGGCCCAGCCCAGCAGCGCCTGCTGCGGTTCCTCGCGGAGCTTTTCTCCCCAGGACCCTGGTCTCATAGCCCTCAGATTTAGCCCTAAAATCACCTGCATCCAAAATGCCTTCCTTCAAGGGGCTCAACGAGGACGACAGGGCCGCGTGGGAAGTTAATTTCATCCTGGGTGTCGACATTCATTGCTTGGTGGTGACTCCCAAACAGCTGCGATCAATTAGAAACGCCCATGGAGGCTGGGGAAAGGCGGGAAGCGTGCCCAGGCCCGCAGCAGCGGTCTGTCAGCCCTGCCGCAGAGGAATCCACATCGCTGCTGTTTTATGTAGTTCATGCTGAGGTGTGAAGGAGGTTGTCAGCCCCAGAAACAGGTGGCTAATAGGCTACAAATGCTGTTGCTGTTATTATTTTAAACAGGAAACCTGATCTGCTTGAACTGGAGTGATGGGGGCGAGGTGGGCAGAGCGCTGGGCGCCAGGGTGGCTCCTCCTCAGGAGGAGCTGCTCTCACTGCTTGTCCTGACTGCGGCGGTTTGTCTCCCTGGGTCTGAACAAGTGGTCTGCGTCCTCCGGCCTTGGCCCAGCCTCTAATGTTACTTTCTCCCACCTACCTTCTGAAGCTGCCTGCCTGCCTGCTTCCAACCCACTTCCTTCCCCACTGATTATGGGGACCATCTGTCCCTGCTTTTCAAGAAGCCCAGTTTTATTATTTCCTTAATACAGGTGATTTAAAAATGCATCTAAGTAAGATTAGGAAGGATTGTCATATAAGTAAATTCATACGTCAGGAAATAGTCCCATGAAGACCATGCCCGTAGAGTTGGTCTCTGAACGGCTCCCCTGTCCTCTGACCTGACCTTCACCCTGTGGAACCTGCCTCCTTGGAGAGGCCTTCCTTGAATGCTCACTCTAAAACAGCCCCTCCCCTTCACCTCTAGTGCACCACCATCTCCTGTGTGAAAATAGCCGGTTCCTTTGTCGATTTCTGCTGACACCCCCCAGTGGGAACTCCCGGAGAGCAGGAACACTGTCCCATTCATGGCATGTCCCAGCACCCAGGTCAGCACCTAGCATCCCAGGTGTTCCTGAGCTTGTTGAGTTTTCCCTGACTTCCAGCACCAGCATCTTGTTCTGCCCCATTGCTTTCAGCCAGGAACCTGTAAATCCCAGACACCTTCCAGGAAACATTCCAAGTCCAAGTCATCAGGGGAGCTGCATGGACCATAGCTATGGTAGACAGACCCAGAGGGAGCTGGGACACCAGCAGGCTCTCTCAGGGGAATGGCAGCACTGCCCCACAGTCCTGAGCATACGGCAGCAGGTCCTCCTGAACCTCAGCCCTCTCCCAGGCCTCTCAGGGGGCCAGTCCTCAGCTTTCAGGGTCAAAGAGTTCCCAGGATGTGACAAGTCAAAGCTGGCCCCAGACTTCTCCTGGGATTTCCCTCATCCTGGGAGGAGGTTGAGGTCATGTTACCTTTCACTTGAACAGGGAATGAGGGGATTCAGCCTGGGGAGCTCTCGAGGTTTCTGGGTGTTCAGAGCTCCAGTTGCCAGGGGAGCTAGGTGCTGTCTTCATAGTGTCCCTGGACCAGCTATCCTGGTGGTCACTTTTCTCCCACAGTGCAGTGCCTCTGACGTACCAGCTTTGCTGGAAGGCTCTCTCTTCTCTCTGGGCTACAAGTCACTGTGCTGAACTTGTTGGTGGAGGCTGGTCTGAGCATTGCATGTTACGGTGAATGCTCACCAAGCATGTTGTGTGTGTGTCTCTCCCCAGCCCTGATTTCAACCTGCTCTCCTGCCTTGCAGCCACTTGGCTACTGTCGCATCCCTCTACAGAATTTTGGCATCCCTTCCAGCAACAAGAAGGGGACCTAACACATTGTGGGGCTCGGTAAACATTCACTCCACAGCACTCTGTGGCTCCATGCACTTTCCCCACTAACATCCCCCAAGTCCTTTCACCTCAGTCTGCTGCCCCCTGCACACAGAAAGAGTACACTCCAGGGTTTACCAAACCAGCCGCTGTGATTAGAAGGTCAGGCTTCAGAGCAGATGTCTGGTGACAGTGCCCTGAGGCTGGTGATCTATTAGTGGGACCCTGACCCCCAACACACTCGCTCCCATGATAGAAAGCCAAGCAGGGCCCATGGGGCTCTGGCCCCTCACCCCTCACACTGCGGGGCACACACTGACTGTCACAGGGCTTCCTCCTCCAGAGCTGCCCCTGGTCTCCATTGTAATGTGCTCTCTCAATGGCTCAAAGCTGAGTGTGAGTGTGTGTGTGTTAGTGGAAGTCACCTCTCTGGCCCTGCACCCCTAGCTCCTACTCAGTGCCCACCCATCAGATGGGACCCCTGACTTGAGCCCCCCAGTCATGTCACAGATTGGCTCAGAAGTGTGTCACCCTGGGGTACAGAGCTGATGCCGCTGTGGCCAGAGCAGAGCAGCCTGGCTGCCCAGCTGCTCCCCAAAGACCCCAGGGCTGAGGGTGTCAGAAGGTCCTCTGGCTCTGGAATCTCACCAGTTAGAGTTCAGGTGGGCCCTCCCTCTTGCGGAATGAAAGAAATACAGCTGACACAGTTTGCTCAAGAGACATATTTCAATATAATCTCTAAAACTCTATGAATTGAACAGATAAAATACCTCTGGGCTGTTTTGTTACAAAATATTTGCCATTTGGATTAGTCGCTGGGAGCAGCCACCCTGCCTTTCCCTAGAGAGGCTCCTCTCCAATGGGGCTCCTCTCCAACGGGGCATCTGCAGGGAGGAGGGTGCAGCAGGGAGGATGTACAGCCTAACACAGGGACAGACAGATGGTTATCAGGGAAGCCTATTGGGTACAAAGAGACATTCTGGCAGGCTATGGGGGAAGAGGTGGGGTGGGGGTGGGGTTAAGGATTTCAGCAGTCAAGGACCCAGGGCTAATAAAGGTGTGTGCCTTTGGACACAGGCGGGCAAGCAGGCAAGTTTCTAGGTCAAGCTGCTCAGGCAGGTCTGGAGGTGGGACTTGCCCAAAATTGGGTGGAAAAGCTAGTTTCATCTCTACTCCTAATTCTGGAGCTGGAACCAAATGGATAAAATTGAGAGAGGGGCTCAGGTCCCCCAAAGTAAGGCCTAGAGAGTTGATGGAGCAGGGCATGTCGGGGTAACTGGGCACACACCCAGAGGCTATGTCCCGAGGCTCGGCCTTCGCTCACTGCCCCTCAGCGCAGGAGAGCAGGAGGGCCCATGCACATCTCCGGCTGGGCCTCCACAAGGGCAGGAGGCTTGGCCAAGCCCTCTGGGAGCCAGGCCCTGGGGGTGAGGACAGAGGTGGGTCCCTGCCTTAGCCTGTCAGCTGATCAGGGAAGGGAGGACGCAGATGCTGGGGACTCTTGCTCTCTTAACAGTGAGGAGGGCCAGCTGCACCTTGCACCAGGCCACTGGGGATTAAAAGCCCCTCACAGCTCAGCTTAGCCCCATGTTCTGCTGAGCCTGGGCAGGTCTGCTTCCTAGGCCAGGACTCCCAGTGCAGCCAGTGGGGCCCAGAGAACCACCGAAGTGCTGGGTTGGGGGTGCTGAAGCCCCCATGACCTGAGCATCCGGGTTCTCAGAGAAAGTCAGGGATGCAGCCGAGGTGGAAGGAAGGGGCCAGAGTTGCTGTGCCCATCGACAGGAAGGACAGCACTTTGTCACCTGGAAGCACTGTGTGAGCAGCTGGCAAGGGGCCTGATGGCCAGGACTGGGCTCCTTCCTCACCAGCCCCTGACACTCACAGCCCCCACTCCATAAACACACTCAGCCACCTCAGACCTCCTCTTCCTTCCTAACTCATCCTCCTTGATGCCTGTCCATAACTCTCACTCCATTTCTGGCCCCTCATTCAAGACCCCCTCATTCCCACCCCCATGACTCTGCCCCTGATGCCCTGCTCTCGCCCTTCAGGGGGGACCCTGCCCCAGCCAAGGGCATCAGACATGTCTGAATTTGTGCACCCCACCTGTCAGCCACTCTGTTCTGAAAAGCTCTGATTGTAGTATCCCTGTCACAGTAGAGACACAGCAGAGGGGGCAGGACAACAGGACAAAAACAGCTCAGCTGTGGAGCCACAGTGGAGGAGGCAGCAACTGGTCACAAGTTATGGAATCCAGGCTAACAAAGACATGGCCAGAAATAAATGCAGTGGGTGACATCATAATGACATTTGGTGACTCCACATGTACAAACACAACTAGGTCATCTTGAAGCACAGAGAGCAGCAGAAGAACCAGGTCTCCTTTCTGGCCCAGGGGACTGCAGTGGGACACAGGGTGGAATCCCAGAGAAGTACATTCACTCTAGACCTGGCCCACATTCACCTCCATTACTCGGGCTGCTTGGGTGATGGGCTCCTAGGAGGAGGGGAGCCAAGTGCAGGCCAGCCTTGGGTGATGGCCCTGGGCTGAGGAGTCCAGACTGGCTCAGGACAGACGCTGCCTGAAAGGCATGACTGGGGCCAGGGGCCTCCTGCGGTCTTTGAGGGGGGCTGCCCAGGCTCTGTGGGGTCATGTAAATGTTGACTCCCCAATGCTGCTTGATCCTGAGGGAGTCAGGGAGCCCTACTTTGCTCTCTTTTACAATTTTGAGGGTATAGGAACTCTTTTAGTGCCCCTGCAGGAGGTGAACCTGGTGCCTTCCTGGGGGAGGCCTGGAGGTGGGAGATGTAAAGGCTGAGGGGCAAGCTTGGGACGGCAGCGCAGGAAATGCAAGTGCCCGTGGAGCACCTACTTCCCTCACCCACTTCTGCATCCAAAACCCCCATGGAGGCCCCAGAAGTCATGCAGCACGGAGCCCTGGCTCACTGGTTGCATTTGCCCCCAGGGCAGACCACTTCTCCTTCGCCCTGTTCCCACATCCACAGTGGAAGAAATTCACCTAGTTCTCACTTGTGTTTATCTTTGAGCCCAGTGCACACTTTGTGTTGGCTGGGTATTATTTGGGGCTAGGGAATAAAACTCTAAAAAGGTTCATTTTGTAGACATATGACCTCACGGTTCCACAGCCCTGTTGAATTGTCCTAGAGCAAGCTGAAACTGGTCTCCCTCCCCTCATCCCTTTGTCAAAGTTTTCTTGGAGCTTGGGCAGCCCCAGGCAGGCAGGGCGCAGCTCCAGAGAAAGAGCAGGGGAGAGGAAGTGGTCAGGACAGCCAATACCCAGGGTGGACAGACCAGTAGCCTCCTGAGCCTGTCAGGCTTGAGACAGGCTCAGGAGAAAGACAAGCAGAGAAAGTCCCCTCCTCACACTCCCACTTTCCTGATTCCTCCAGACATCCAGAGCCAACCCTCCTCCACCCAGGGTGGCACCTAGTGCTGAACAGGGAGGCAGGCCACCTTCTGTCTGGTGCTTGGGTACTGGCCTCCAGCCCCTGTACCTCCCTCCCAGCCTGAGGCCCAGGACCCAACAGATGCAGGACCCAGAAGCTGGGTAGGCCTCCAGTTCCTATTCTCTCTGTCCCAAGGTCTATGTGGTGAGTGGTGGCAGGAGGATGAGGAGGCCTGGCTGTGTCTGGCTGTGCAGGGCCCAGGAGAGTGTGGTGGTGTCTCCAGATTTTAAAAGAGGTTCTCAACTGAGTAAGGGAAGCCTGATCGGGTGAAGCAACTCCAGGTTCTAGGGACTGGGGTTCTCTTTCCAAAACAACAGGGATGGTGACCAGGAATGTGGAGTGCCAGGGCTGGGGCACAGCAAAGGGGTGGCAGGGACTCCTGGTGGCAGCCCTCCTAAGACAACACTGTGGGGGACAGTCTACACCAGGCTCCTGGAGCCGCTGGAGTAGCGGCGCTGGTGCAGCAGGGAGCCTGGCGGGCAGTACTGGTGAGGGTGGTTATAGGGGGGTGGGGGTGGCGGCAGTGGGGGCTGGTGGATAACCTTGACCGGGGAGCCTGGGCAGCCCAGGGGTGTAGAGCCGCAGGAATCAGAGGAGGAAGAGGTGTAGCAGGAGAGAGCCTGGCTTAGCAGGGGCTCCATGCGGGCCAAGCAGGGCTTGTCCAAGACAATGACCTTGACAATTTGCTGACACTGCACCAGGGTCCCCGGGGACGTGGGCGGCAGCGGTGGCAACGGTGTCTGGGGCTGCTCTCTCAGGGGTCTAGGCTGCAGGTCTGGCAGTGGCACCGGAGCTCCCCTCTCGGCCCCTAGCCCGGAGTTGTGCTGGGACGTTTGAAGCCTGTTGTGAATTGACACCTAGTTTAGAAACAGCCAGAGAAGCATGAAATGTTACAAGACTAATTCCCAGCTACCAGGACTGGCTACCCTGAGCCTCCCTTCTCCCCTTCCATTGCTCCCATGCGAGGTAGGGGCTCTCAGCCCTCACCTTGACCCACTCCCCATCTCTCACCAGAGGAAAACTGGCAGCCGACAGAAGTTCTGTCCCTGGGTGCAGTCAAGAGACTGACATGTTCTGCCACTGACCATGACTAGCCTCAGTTCTCTAGGCCTCAGTCTCCTCATCTGCGAGATGGGCTGTTAGACCAAAGACTCTGATTTCATGCATAGCTCTGCATTCTGATTTCATGGACCTGCTCGGTGCCTTTGGGGTCATGGGTACACTTCTCCCCACCTTCCTTTTTACCAGTGTCTGAGCTTCAAAAGCAGGGGTAAGGGTCTCTGCCACCCCACCCCGCTGCGTCGCCTCCCAGGGGTGTGCTGAGGACAAAGGGAGGATGCAGGGACAGGGTCAAGCATCACTGAGAGTTTCCAGCCCTCTCCTCCCTCTGGCTTTGTTACAGAGGAAGTCTCATCGTCACTGTTGACATCAGGAAGGCAACTAACCCCCAGAGTGCTAGGGGCCCCTGAGAGGTGGTCTGGACCTACCCTATCCTCCCGAGACTCCCCTAGGCCATGACCACACATTTAAGAGCAGCCCTGAGAGCAAAGGCCAGAGTTAGATCTCCAGCAGCCTCTTTAACCCAACCTGGGTCCTGGTTAAATTTATTCTGCTGCAGGAGGGGGTACTCAGAAAGGACTCTAATCTTTATTTCCTAGGTGGGGAGTAAGGAGGTGGACCCCTCCCTCTGGCCATGGAGGTCACTGTGAACCAGCTTGGCCTCCTCTTACTGGAAGGGGGAGGGGGAGCACAAGGGTGAAAGGGAGGCTAGAGGATTCTGGAAGGAGAGGGATTTAATTCTCATCCCCTAAGTGTCTAGATGCCACAACCCCCTCCCAACACCTGAGCCCTTTACAGGTGGCAGGGACCCTTCTCTCTGAGGATGCTGCCTATTGTCCGTGTCACCACTGCCCAGGACAGGCTTCTCAGAGCACAGAGAAGATCCAGACTGCAGGGAGAAGCCCTTATCCTCAAGCCTAGACCAGGATAGCCCAGCCCCAAACTACCTCACAGCCCTAAACCAGCAGATCTTTGCTATTTATAAGCAAAAGGTGCAATTGCAGGGACCCCTTCCTGGGCCTGTGCACTCATCCCTCTCCACAGCCCCCCAAACCCCTGTTCTCTGTCCTTCAATATTCACAATCCCCATGCCATGCTCAGCGGGTTGCAGTCTTTATTGTTCATTCTCACCCTCCAGCTTGGCAGCACTTTCAGGCCTGAGACTCCCCCTGAGCTAATGCAGGGCCACTGAGCCCTTCATGGCCCTGCCAAGACACGGGGCAGGCAGAGAGCATGGTGGGGCCTCCTTCCTCCTGAGGAGCCCCCTGTGGTCTTCACTTGGGCAGACTGGCTGCTTTCCCCACTTGCTCATATTCTAACTTCTTCCCCAGGAGGAAAGTGGCCAAGACAGCAGGGCAAGCTGGGTCCCTCCTGCTCCCCCCACCCCCATGTCCCCTCAATAGTGGCCATTCCCCAGTCAAATGCCTAGCTTCCCCAGTCCAAACTCACTGAGCCCCCTTCCCCTTCCTCCCCACTGCCCCCCAAGTAGGCAGCAGCCCTTGCCTCTTCACCTCCAGTTTCCTGATGCTGCCTGCACTGTCTCATCTCCCTCCTCCATGCCCCAACCTCATCCCTTATCTTTAATAGTAAATGAAAAGCAGGAAGTGACAGCAAAATATTCTCTCATTCTGACCTCCTTCTCACCTCCCTAGTGATGAAAGGTGGCAGGGGGTGGGGGAAGAGAGAGGGAGAGAGAGAGAGAGAGAGACTGAGGATGGAACATGAGTAGCAGATCAGAACAGCTTGAAGATGGAGAAGCACCTGCCAGAGGGGCTCTGCCAGGCAACCAGGAAATGACAGAGGGCAGAGGACAGGAGAGCTCAGGGTCCAGCTGAGAAGAGGGGCAGTGAGGCTGCTCTCTGTGCAGGGGAGCAGAGACTGGCAGGGCCCTGGGGCTAGCTGGGGGTGGCAGCCTTGCAGATAGTCACATGGCCCTGTGGGCAGGGTCAGAGGGAGAACAGGCCATCAGGTTGTTTGTCCTCCCTGTGTAGGTCGGGCTATGGTGTGGGCAGGGCTGTAGCTTCGTGTGTTTATCTGCAAGGCTAGAGAATGGACAGCTGCAGGAAGATGGGGGGAGGAAGGGCAGGGGATGGAATACCCACCCTGGGGGCTTGTCAGCTGCTGGGGCAGGAAGCTCCTCCAGTGAAGGTGCCTCCTCCAGACACAGGTGTGTGGGGGATGGGGGGCATAGGGAAAGAGAAGAAACTGGGCTCCCCTGGAGCTGGGGCTTCCCTGAGCTTAAGCTGGTGGGTAGCAGGGCTCCTCCCTCAGACCTCTACATGAGGGCTTCTTCAGCTTGGGGGTGTGGTTTGGGAAAGGCTGTGTCTGTGCGAGTGGCTAATGGTCCCTGGAGGCTTGGAAGAAAAGGAGTGACAGGGCTCATGGGGGTTTGAGGGGAACCACTACAGGACAGGGACCCAGAAAGGCTTTCAGGGGCAACTGCAAGCCCCTCAGGTGACACTTTTGGGACCTGGGAAGGACCAGCTGCTGCCACTCCTTCCCCAGTCCCTTCCTATGTGGCTTAAGGATGGGCCACCCTTCCCTCAACTTGTACTGTCTTCAGAAAGATCACCTCCCCCAGGAAGCCCCTAAAGAACCCCAACCCTACTCTGCCTCATCTTCTACTGCACACATCCCTAGCCCGTGGCCAGCTTTCCAGATGGACCAGCTGCTCCAGAGAGAAGCTCCACTGTCCCAGCTGCCCCCACTCTCAAATCTCCAACTTCTCCAAGTAGCATCCAGGAAGGCAGGGTCCACCCTGGAAAGGGTGGCTCTCTGGAGGGGGTCCAGGCTCCCTCATGGAGGATAGGAGGGCTCGGGGGAGGGGAATATTAGGCTCTCTGACGTATAGCAAGTATTAGGGGATCAGTGAGCAGCATGCTGGGCACATGGGCCTGGGGATGTGTGGGAGGGAACGCTGTGAGGGGCTTCATGTGCATGGTCTTAGTCTGGGAGCTGGACCTTGGAGGGCAATCAGCTGGGGCCGGCCAGGCTGGGGCATGGGAGGAAGTGCTGCAGCTTAGTTAGGTGCTGGAACAGTGGTATTACCCATGCTAGCAGTAACTTTTAATTGTATCTCTTGAAATTGGTAAAATGGTGAGTCGGGCTGGGGAGGCATTGATTAATACCTGAGAAGAGAAACAAGAGACGGTGAGAAGAAGGACAAGCGGGGCACAGAATCACTCACCTGAGCAACCAGGCCTCCACTTACCTCCACCGTGCTCTCCGAAGGCCTCTCACCCAGCGTGGCTTCCCTTTTGGCTTTGAATGCAAAGAGCACAGGGCTCACTTTCCACCCTCCCAACACAAATCCCTGCCTCCACCTCAAACTGCACATGCCTGCAACTAAAGGGTATGGTTGCTAAGACTGAGGGCCATGCCACTCATGACAGAGGCAGCCAGGTCAGTGGACTGGCAACTGGAGCCCAGTTCTTCCACTTAATAACTGTGTGACCATGGGCAGGATGTTACACCTCTCTGCGCCTCCCCAGACCTGAAGATCTCTTACACACCTTCTCATGTGGGCATTGTTGAGCCTAATTTACCCACAGTGAAAGCCTCCCCAACCTGGACTATGCAAGCTGGCAATGAGCTGGCTTGGTTCTTGGCTCCTAGAAATACAAGGAGTCTCTACTGAGCACTTGTGGGCACCATGTTAATCTGTCTCCTTCAAATACAGGCTCCTTGAGGGAGGGGCCATGTTCCTTTTTGGTTCCTATTTCTGCTGCTTAGCTGGGGGGGGGGGGGCGGTTAAGTGCAGTAAGGCCTACACAGCACTTACCCCAGGGCCTGGCTCAGCAGAGCCCATAATGGCTCTGTAATTGCCACAAGGTTTCCTGACTGGCCTGGCTCAGCACCAGGACCCTTCGACCCCCAGCGACAGCTTGATAACTTTCCCAACCCAGGCACCTCCCTCACCCATCCACCCCCACCTCCTGCCCAGCAGGCATTTCAGGGCTCCTCTGCTGGAGCCACTCTCATTTCTCGAAGCTCCTGGGGAGGGGGAGGTTGCCGGTTCCCACGCTAATCCTTTCTGTAGCACAAGAGGAGCTGGACAGCGTTTGGGGTCACGAGGCACCCAGTGTGGAGGCCCCTGACGACAGCCCTGGAGACATAGCATGGTCTGGCCAGGGGCTACAGCTGAAAAGAGGCAGGCTGGGTGCTTGGTGTGCAGTGTTAGAATGAATCACAGCTGAGACTCAGCTCTGGTGTGTAAATGGCCGTAAAAACAAGTAGGAACCCAAGTACTGTGATCTGATGGAAATTAAGGGGCCAGCTGAAAAGCAGGGGGTGGGAGAATCACAAGTGCCTGATGGCAGGTCACACTCCGGGCAGAAGGTGCCATCACAGAGAGAGTCTCCATGCAGCTCAAGGAGCCCTGAGTCCTGCTTAGAAAATGAATCCATCTCCCTGATGGCACGCCCCACCCTGCGGTGCAGTCCCTCACAGTACCATGGCCTCCTGGCCATCACTGAGGGTTGTGGACCTGCGTGAAACCCACTGGAGTTTCTTAGCTCATGCTGATGTCTTGCCAGGACCCTGGCTTTCTAGTGCTGGGCATGGGGCACACAGTAGGCTCTCAGTAAGTGTTTGTTACATGTAACGTAAGTTCCTGAATTCACTAATGAGCGCACAGTTCTGGGTGGTTTGCTGGGGGCTTATTGGGATGAGATTTAACTCTCATGTCACCTCTCCTTCTAATTATTTTTCATTCGGGTGAAGGTGGAGGTACATCTCCCTGGCTCTCAGTAGGGTGGGTAAGGGGAGGGCAAAGCACAGGAAGATAAAATGTGTCAGTGGGAGGAAGGAAGCAGGCCTAGAGGATGTGGCCAAAGGGGGTACAAAGCCTGGAGCCAGATTCATTCATCTGGACAGCACCCACAGTGAACCAGCAGTCTTCACAGAGTGAGGGGTATGAGGGTAGAAGGCACCTCACTGGGGACAGGATTATCAGGACTCCTGGACTAACTCCTCCAGGCAGGACAGTGATGGAGCATGTGGGACCCAGGTCTCTCACCTTCCTTCCTACTCGCACAGCTAAGGCCCCAGGAGATTAAGCCTGGAGCTCCTCAACAGGAAGGATGGCCATGGAAATGAGCACTTCCCTCACCCAAATCTCCCAGGAATCCAAGCCCAGGAGCCATAAGTGGTCTCTATGCCACCCAGGCCCCAGCCATCCAGGCCTGGGGTCTGCAACTCTGGAGCAAAGCCTAGGCTCACCTGTAGGCGATCCCTGCTTCAACTGTGGGTCCACCTGGGCTCCTCCAGACTTGAAGGAGAGTGTCTTTGCTCCCTGCTGCTTCTCCAGCTCCCCTAGGGAATGGAGAGGCTCATGAACAGAGAGAAACCCTAACCTCCACCACATGGAGGTGAAGAAGAAAATGAGGAAACACAGAGAGCAGGAGAAGGACGCGTCCCTAACACATGCCAAGAAACATGGACCTCAGAGTCTGGACCTACTGTGCAGCAAGTTACATGCCCTCTGGAGCTTCCGTGTCTTCATTTGTACACAGAATGACAGCATCTGCTTTAATGCCAGATAGGCAGTAGAGAGGTTAAGACCAGGAAGGTGGGCTGTGTGGGTTTGAATCCTGGTTCTGATACTTTCTAGCTGTGTAGCTTTAGGCAAGTATGGAACTTCTCCAGGCCTCACTTGAGGGACATCAGTGCCCACTTTAAGGGGGTTTACATGAGGAAATACATTAAGGCACTGAAGAGGCTTGTGGCAAGTGCTCAATAAACACTAGCTTTTATTACAATGTGTAAGACTTGGCACAGCAGACCTTGGCAATGGCTGCTGGCATCTGACCTGGTTGCCATGCTTCCAGTGGCGCTGAGCCCCTAGCCTGCTGTTCCTGCACAGGGTTCAGAGCTCTCACCAGGAGGGGACCCCTATGCCTGAGGGCCTGTCAGTGCCACAGACCTATGTGGTCAAGGCTTCTGTCTTGGTACTCAATTTCACTGTCGCTCTCTAGACTGCAAACCCTTCCTTTCTTGTTCTCTGGGTGCTGCTAGAGAACGGCCAGTTACCCTCCTTGGAGATTTGACAGTCATTATTAAATCACTCCTTCAGCTTCTCTTTTCCAGGAGATATAACTCAAGTTCCTTTTATCAAAGCTGTTCCCCCGGGTCCCGTTTTCTACCTCGCTGGTTGTCTACAGTCCAGGAACAGCACACTGCAACCCCTCAAACAAAGCCATTTGTCCTGATTGCCTCGATCCCAGCACAGCATCAATCAATATGAAGCGTTTTTACTGAACTGAGATGTGTCCCTTTCCCCACAGAATGGCTTTCTTGGCTTTAGAGAAACAAGCAAGGAGTCCAAGGAACCTGGGTGCAAACATTGTTTTGACACTGACTTGTGAACTTGGACTTCCTCCTTAGGCTCTGTCAGATTCAGTTTCCTTATCTCTAAGATGAGAATACTACTGCTCACCTCCTGGAAAGTTGTGGCAAGAATTAAATAATACAATAGGTTCCGAAATCAGCCCAGGTCTAGGCACGAAATTGGTGCTCAATCCAGAGTAGCTGTTGCTGATTTTCATTTTCTCCTTTCTACTTGCCCCCCTGCCCAGCCCTGCACTTTCCCTCTGCTGTCCCTCCCCTTTCTCCCCATCTGAAGACTAAGAGCCACATGTGAGACTCTCTCCCTACTCCCCTGCTCCCTAGACAGCAGGAGAGTATATTCACCTCCTGACATGCACATTCTGGTGGTATCTGCTCCTTTGTACTCTGGGGAGACACACAAAGTACTACTCCCAAGCTGATGGGGAAAAGGTGCTTCTTCCAGGAATGCTGGTGCCTGTGGGCCCCCTGTGGCTCCCCAGGGCTATGTGGAGCCACCTGTGACATTTGGACAATGGGAGAAGTGAAGCTATTTCAGGGTGTATACTTGAAAACGTTCAAGATCAACAGCAGAGGTTGCATCTCTGAGCATCCAGCCCAGCCCTCTTGAAAAGAATCCGCTTGTTATACTGGTGAACTCAAGTATGCCAACAGTGCAGAAAGGGGGTTCACACACCTTCTCCGCCCAAGCAATTACAGGAGGTATATAGTTGGTGGGGATGTTTTTGTTGTTTATTTTAACTTGATTTAGTTTTGTTTGTTTTGGAAACTATCAACAAAACCTCTTCTGTCCCTCCCATAGTGGGAAATATGTGAATCTCAAAGTCAGACTTAAATGCGCGTTCTAGCTCCTCTACTTTCGATATGCATGACCTTGGACACACCCCTTAATCTCTCTGAGTCTTATATCTGGCACCTTCTGTGCAAAGCACCTACTGTGCAGCATCACTGTGAGGATTAGTGGAATAGTAACAAACTGCCTAGTGTATGGTAGGTGATCCAAAACACTGAATGAAAAGCCACTCTCTGCAATCCAGATCCCTGCTCAAAAACTCCCTCTGCCTTTCTGGTGCCTAATGGATTTTTATGAATTAAGAAATACTTTTCAACTAAGTGGCCATATAAGGCAGAACTGCTGTCTAGTTTTATTTTCTGTTTTATTTTGAGTCCATTCTTAGTTAATTGTCTTAAGGGCTATCTGAAGTTGCAGCAGTGCTTAAATAATAAAAGCTTGCAAATGGGCACCAGTTGTAGGTCATTGCTGCTCTTTTCTTAAGTGGGAAAGCAACCAGTAGGCCACCCAGACATACAAAGAGACCAATGTTTTCTAAAATGCCTGAATTGGAACAATTGAGAATCAAGGCTTTGCTTAGGAACAGAAAGTCTAAGATGATGGACAGTCAGAACACCAGCCTGGGCTCTTCTGAAAGACAATGTTATGAAAAATTAAGTCAGGGGACTATTTCAGATGAAAAAAGATGGAAGAAATGAAACAACTAGATGTAGTATGTGAACCTGGACTGGGTCCAGGGAGAGAGGCTGCACAGGGAGTTTGGTGGGAGAGATGCCAGGCCTGCACTCTGGTTTGCATTTCTGCCTGGCTTGGCTAGCCCAGTGTCCTGGTCCTGCACAGTGGAGTTCTCAGCTCCAAGGGGCTCCTGGCTGCCCCACATGTGCATACTCTAATCTATCTCACCATAACTACGGAGAAACAGAAAGGTGGTGCACCCATGGGACCAAGGTAGTGCAGTGAGCTGGGGGAAGTTCAGCACAGCAGGAGGATACTTGGCTCATCCCACACTCACTCCAAAGTGGGGGAAAATGTCAGAGCCCTGTTTGTCTACAAGCTGACTCTGTCCCTTGCTGACTGGGAGCTGGCCCGCCCTCCCTGCCAACCGCCTCAGAAAGCCTGGAATGCACTGCGTCCTTACATTCTATCCGGATCTGCTCCAGCTCCGTCACCTCTGCAATGGACTCCTTCAGGTCCTCCACAAACTTCTGCATCTCATCCGAGCCCAGGGCACAGAAGTGCAGCACCTGCCTCTTCTCAGAACCTGAGAGCCGGGTCACCAGGGTGATGCCATGAGAGTAATCTGGAAACCAGACCCCAAGCCAGAGGTTGTGAGCAGGAGGTGAGGCAGGAGCAGGTCCAGCATGCTCGCCCCCTCCCTGCTCCCTACAGCCCTCAACTTCCCTCAGCCATCCCCTGCCTTATCTCCAGTCCCACCCAGACTCACACTCATTCTCAAAGAGGTGGAACTGCATGCCCAGCAGGCCAACCGACTTGCAGAAAGTGTAAGTAGAGGAGCTCTTCTTCTTTGGGCAAAGTTTGAGAATCTGTCCAGGAGAGGGAGACAGATATGCACTGGCAGGTGTTCACATGCATGTGGCTGCATGAACTCCCAGGGACAACCCTGAACACACAGGCAAACACACGCAAAGATACATGCACATGCATGCACACTTATGCACTTAGGATATGTTCACACTCATGTGCATATACATCTGTTGAATACATCTACACTTGCATATACAATCAACACCCACTCTATCAAAATGTGGTTCTTTTCCTGCATAAAGCCCTCCAGTGGCTATTCCCACTGCTCTTAGAAGAAGCCAATCCTCATGTCCTGCCCCACCGGATCTGGTCCCTGCCTTACTCTGGCTCCTGCTGAAGCCACACTTTCTTCCTTTCTGTAGCTTGAACAGGGCAGGCTCATTCCACTGCAGACCCTTTGCTCACATTACTACCCTTCCATAGCTCTCCCTGAAGCTTTCTGCAAAGCTGGGCTACTCTCCTTACTTAAATCTTACATGAAATGCCACCTCCTTACAGGTTCCTTCCTTGACAATCCTATCTAAAAAAAAAAAGTCCACCTTAACACCAGTTGCTGTCTATCCTATCACCCATGTCACTGTCTTCATAGAACCTTCTTCTCAATTTGATACCACCTTCATTATTTGTTTACTTATTATTTATCTCCCTTCTCTATTAAAATGAAAGTTCTGTAAGCTGATTGCTCAATACATGAAAATTTCTTGAGCAGCTTCCATGAGCTGGGCTCTGGGGATCCAGGAAAGTGGGAGACAGGGGGTACACAACCCTCAGGGCACTCCTGCTTCAGTAGAGGAAGACCAACACAATAAAAACAAGCAAACAAACAAAAACTAAGGTGAAGAAATGGAGAAATAAGGCAATTCTGGAACTGAGAAGTATTCTGAAGAAAATGAAAGGGTAAGGATTAGACAATGATTGGCAGGCTCCCTTGCTAGGTGGCCAGGAAGGGCTTGTGTAAGGAGGTGACGTTTGAAAATTGAGATGTGAATGAAGACAGGGCAGACGTAGGGAAAAGGCTGAGTGGGGGTTGGGGGGGGTGGTAAGTGGGATGAGAGGGAGAGATTTTCAAGCAGAAGGAGCAGCAAGAACAAAGGCCTGAGATGGGATGAACCTGGCTTGTGGAAAGCAGGCTGCAGGCAAGGTGACAGAGCAGTCAGGAAAGAAATGAGGGCATGAGGTCCAAGGTCCTGGAGGTGGCAGGCAGGAAGGTAGGAAGTCCTTCTCCTACACAGGAAGCAGGGTCAGGTCTGAAGCATGGCAGACAGGCCTGACTTACACTCTGGAAGGATTGCTCCTGGCTCTGTGGCAGATGGAACTTAACACAAGATCATCAGATTTGGGATAATTTTAGAGGTGGTGCCTCTATGACTTACGAATAGAGAAGATATGGTGTACAAAGGAAAGACAGAAACCAAAGCCTGTTCACCACTGCTTCCCAGCACTTACAACAATGCCTGGCACACAGCGGACACTCACTAAACATGTGCGGAATGGATGCCTGTTTTCAAAGACCAAACAACAAGTGCCATACAGATGTGGATGCACACAATTGCAGGTGTGAGCCTGCACACACGCACACACCAGCATCCCTCCAGGCCCAGGGACAGTGCCTGCCCTGCTTAGGTCCAGCAACTAGCACTGTATGCCCCCGTGGTGGGACATGAAGCTCATCTCTGTACCCTGCCTGCTCCAGGCGTCTATAATATGGAGAGAAGGAGGGTCTGGAATCTAATTCATTTCCACCATGACTGTGGAAATGATTTAACCTTTCTATGCCTTGGTTTCATAACTTATGAAATAGAAATGCCCCTATCTGCTTGAGCTACCTCACACCCCATAATGTGAAAATGCCATCAACAAGGTAAATCAGCCACTAAGTACACAGCATCCTGTGTACAGTCTGGGAGGGCCCCTTCCGCCGCTCTTTGCCAAGGGGGAGCAGGGTGGCAGTGCTCTGGGCCAATCCACTCACCACCAGCAAGTCGTTGAAGAGGAACACCTCCCTCTGATGTGCAGCCTGCTTCTGCAGTTTGTTCACATCTGTTACCTCGAAGAGTCGGCTGCAGCAGACCAGGCGACGATGGGGCACTGACAGCACCTGGGGAAAGGCCTACACTCAGCAGGAGATGCCAGAGCTCCTGATCCCCCACACCCATACAGCACCCATGTCCCACGAGAGCCGATGGAGACCTGGGGCTTTATTACAAGGCCTGAACTTGACCGTAAACCTCCACTCTCCTCACTGGGGCTCTTTCCCCCTCATTGTGTTTCTTAGGAAGCAAGGCTGGCTCATTATGCTGGAGTAAAGGAGGAGGTGAAGGGATGGGAAAGACAGTTGATAAACACTTTCTGACTGTTGACATCCAGTTGCTGTCAACCTGTTTCCCACCAACACCTTCTTGAGGCCTCAGCCTGCAGGATGGCACCCTGCCCCTTCTCCACTACACACCTAAACGCAAGTGTGCAAGAGGGAGGGGACTACAGGGACACCTTGAATCTGCTCCAGGGTGTAAAACATTCTGCTCCAGTGGTGTCTGCAAACCCAAGAGATGCTAAAACCTCAGCAATATAGGCTCCGGGCCCTGGCCGGGTTGCTCAGTTAGTTGGAGTGTCATCCCATACACCAACCAAGAGGTTGCAGGTTCAATCCTGGTCAGAGCACATACCTACATTGCAGATTTGATCCCCAGTTGGGGCGTGTACAGGAGGCAACCAATCAATATTTCTCTCTCTCTCTCTAAATATATCCTTGGATGAGGATTTAAATATATATATGGGTGCCAGGCAGAAAAGGGCCATCATTGCACAGACTGGACAGAGGAGCCAGTGCACAGCCTCAGACAAGGTCCCCAAAGTGACCCCCAGCAATTCAGGGAGGAGGAACTGGAGATGGACCTCAGAACCCACTCCACACCCTTTGTACTTATGGCATAAAAAGCCTCCGCTGTCATGTAAGCAAAGTAGTAAACTGCAGAGAACACTCACCTTAAAAATCACTGCAAACTCACAACATATTGTCTGAGACACAGGTCACAACTAAGGGGTGCCCCAATGATTCAAGATGTCACAGTCTAAATTGTATGTTAGCCCATTTTCTGTGTTCTATCCAGTAGGACCAGCCAGGACTGCCCTGTGTCCACCCCATCCTACACCTCCCTGGCTGGCCATGTGGATGCTTCAACTATAGAGCCCTGGCAGTCTTGAGAAACACCTCACCTCAGTCTCTCCTGCTGCAGTAGCTGGTAGGAAGAGGTGATGAGGAAATGAGGCAAGGGAAAGAAGAGGGTACAGTGCACAGCACACAGTAGGGACTCAGTAGTTACTAAGTGCATGAGTAACGGAAAAGTGTTTTTGAAAGGCAAGAAAGAGAATGCGGGTAGATGTCAGGAAGAAAGAAATGAAAGGAGGTTGGAGAAGGGAGAGCTTAGCAGGCACAGGAGAGGACGTGACCCCCACAGAGGAGTACTATTCTGCAGCAGGCACTTACTGCCTTCATGCCCACGATGGACTTCTCCACCTTGGTGACATATGTGACATGGTCCTCATTGGACTTGAGCTCCTTCTGCTGTATCCTTTCGTAGATGCCAACCACCAGCTCCCTGGGGATGTCAGCACCATCATCCACACCTGGAGTGGGAGAAGGGGGGCAGGGAGGTGGAGAAGGGAGGTGGAGGAGGGAGGTGTCAAAGACCTGGAGCCAGAGAGGGCAAGCCCCCTCCCAGACAGAAGCTCCTAAAGGGTGGCCTTCATTTTGCCCTGTCTCTTTTCCAAAGCCTTCAATGGTTGGCTCCCCATAGTCGTTAAATTAAGGACAAACTCCTTAGCCAGGCTAAGCATATTATATCGCTATAATATGGCCCCAACACACATTTCCAGCCTCATCTCCCTGCTGTTCCAGAAACTCCACTTCCATCTCCCAGGCCTCTGTCCTCATCTCCAAATACAGTATCCATGGCCCTGCTATGTGCCTTTGCCTCTGCAGTCCTCTTTTCCTCTGTGCATTTGTCTCACCTCCCCTCCTCTGCCTTGCCAGGAGAGCATCTTGAAGACTAATTCTGTCTTGTTTTCCTTTGAATCTTCACCCCTTCTCAGGCTTTCCCCTCCCTTCCAATAGGGAACATGGTGCTCCAAGATTAGTTGTTGAATGGGTGACAAGATTCTTCCCTCACTGGGAACATAGTGGGAGTTGGACATTGATTGAAGAGGAGCCCCCTGTGGCAAAGCAGGTGAGGAGACCCTCTACCCATCTCCTCCTTCATAGTAATGGTATAACTCTGGTAACAAATATTATTAGCAGGAAATATAGCAAGAGGATGTATTGACCAGGAGGCTTGGTTGGTTAGATCATCATCCTGATATGCCAAGGTTGCAGTTTCAATCTCTGGTCAGGGCACATACAAGAATCAACCAATGAATGCCAAAATAAGTGGAACAACAAATCCATGTTTCTTTCTCATTCTCTCTCTCCCTTCCTTGCTCTCTCTAAAATCAATAAAAAAGTTTTTTAAAAAGAACTATATCAACATGAAAACAAATTTATTTGGAAGCAGAAATAGAGGCAATAAAAAATTTCTACTTTTTCTAAATCTTTAATGACAATATACTTCTTTGATAAGAGGAAAAAATTGAAAATAAAGCAACTTTGGCAAGTGTCTTCAAAGAAGTTTCCATACAACTGAAAGGACATTCACCTTCTATGAGCAACTCTCTGTATTAACCCTACTTCTTCCACATGTATACCTGGTTCTTTTAAAAAAAAAAAAAAAAAGAGATTTTATTTATTTATTTATTTATTTATTTTTAGAGAGAAGGGAAAAGAGGGATAGTCCACCAATTGGTTGCCTCTTGCACACCCCCAACCAGCACCTGACCTGCAACCCAGGCATGTGCCCTCACCAGGAATTGAACCAGTGACCTTTTGTATCACAGGTCAGCACTCAACTGACTAACCCACACCAGTCAGGGCTGTACCTGGTTTTTAAAGGGGAGCTAATGGGCCATGCAGCACCTCTTGGGGCATGAGAGAAATCAGGCTGAAGGCAAGAAAAAGCAGGACTCAAGACTGAATACACAGAGACTTGCAGGTAAAGATGGCAGGTTGCTCACCTCTTTATGAATATTCTGGTGAAAAGGAATGTTAAAAAGAGGCTACACCCACAAAGACAAAGGATGAGGAAGAAGTGATGGCACCATGGGGCCTGAAAAGCAGAAAAGTGAATGAATGACTTAGCAAACTTAAGAAACTGGACACAGAAGCATGACAACTTAGAAGAGCTCTAGAATTGGTGACAAAAGGATCTCTTAAAGTGAAGGTGAAAGTGGGCTTGAAACAGGAAAATAGGTTGAAAATCTAGAAAACATTTATATTTCCCTATCCCCTCCTCCACTGCAGCAGAACACCAAAGGTTAATCCTGTGGAAGGGGTGAACCAGGAACTCCAGGATGTGGGACCCCCAAGCCCAGGTGGGAGTCTGTGCTGAATACTGGAGGATGGAACTGATGTGTATGTATTAAGAGACCCCCTCAACCCTGGGTACCTGTAAAGATCTCAGGATGTTGGCAGCCAGACTCATAGCTTCTGGACAACAGATTGAATATGTCTTTTCTGGGGAATCAACCAGCACAAGAGGAAACATCTAAAGACACCACAGTAGGGGTCCCCCAATGGAACAGCTCAACTAAACCACCCTATGAGAAAGTCCACCAGTCTGCAGCCTGCCTTTACTCAAAGAGAGTTTAATCTGCTGTTTAGTGGCTCACTCTTAAATATAAATGGACAACCAAGTTCCATCAACTGTATATGAGAAAGAAGTATGGGAAAAACAGAAAATGGCAGTCAGAAGAAACAGAGGCAAGCAGGAAGAAACTGAAACAAAAAAGTAAAAACATATTATTAATGTCTTCAGAGACATATAAGAAGATATTGCATTTACAATACAAAAATAAAATGCTATAAAAGAGGAACATTTAGAGAAAAAAAGACAGTTGTTGAAAATGAAAAAATGTGACAACAGAAATGAAAAGTTTAATAGGAGACTTGAAAGGTAAAGATGAGGGATACCTTCAAGAAAGTCACCAAGAAGACAAAGATGGCAGATAGAAAACCATAACAATTAGAGAATCAAGCTAGGAGATCTAACATCTGAATAAGAGTTCCAGAAAAACAGTACAGAGAAAATGCAGAGAGGAAACAAATACAATATTTAGAAAACTTCCCACAATTGGAGGACTTGTGTTTCTAGACTAAAGCAACAACCTGGTACCTAATACAATAGATGGAAAAAAATAGTAACAAAAGTCACATTATGATGAAAATTCAGACACAAAGGCCACAGAGAAGAACCAACACATTTTCAGAGAGAGCAAGACAAAATAATAGCCAAAGGCCAGGAACTGGAACAATGGAGAATTCTTCAGCAGTGTCAGTTAAAAGCCAATGGAGGAACATCTTCAGAGTTCTGAGTTCAGTGTTTCCTATCTGAATTCTCCTCCCAGCCAGACTCCCAATCAAAGTGAAGATAGCAAAAGATACATTCAGACACAAAAGTTCTCAAAAAGTTTTCCTCCAGTGTACTTTTTTTTTTCTGGAAAAAAAATGGTGTGTACCTTTCTCTGCCAAAGAGGAAGCTATGAACTCTAGGAAAGAGGAATCTATTACAGGAGTAAGGTGAAGGAGGCCCACAGACAATGGAGAAGGGAGATGCCACGATGATGCCTGTGCACTGTCCAGATCAGAGCTAGAGGCTCTGAGACAGATGTGTCCAGAAGATGAACCTCATGGAATACCTCCTGGAGCTCACTGCGTTTAGAGGGACTTGATACTTAAGGTGGAGAGTTTGGAGATAAATTAATGGCAGGTACATAGAGAGCTAAGCAAATAGACAAAGAATACAGTGTTTAAGGAAAATAGAACTAGAAAGGATTTACAATCATTATATCTTCAAGACTTAGCTTTGGACTATAAGACTTAGTTTTAATAACATAAACACTGATGTCACAAAAATGATACAACAATAGTGAGACCATGGGGCTATGATGTGGTTTTAGTGGGGATAGGCTGGGGAAGGTGGATGAGAGAGCTAAACCCTTATATTCCACAAGGGAGACTTGTGGTCTGAATGTTTGTGCCCCTGCCAAATTCATAAGCTGAAATCCTGATGCCCAAAAGAATTGGGGGTGGGCCTTCTGAAGGTGCTTAAGTTAGGTGGGTTGAGCTCTCACGAATGGGGTTAGTGCACTTATGAAAGAGACTCCCCAGAGCTCCCTCACCCCTTCCACCTGTGAGGACACAGCAAGAAGCATCAGCTAGAATCAGGAAGTGAACTCTCACCGGATGCTGAATCTGCTTGTACCTTGACCTTGGACTTCCAGCCTCTGGCACTGTGAGAAGTATGTGTCTGTTGTTTATAAGCTACCTAGGCTGCAGTATTTTGTTATAGCAGCCAGAACAGACTAAGACAGAAATTAATAGATAATACTTAAGCTTTCTAAAATGAATAAGTAGCAGAGAATGAAAGAAACCACATACCAAAGTGTATACATACTGTATAATCCCATTCATATGAAGTTCAAAAATGGGCACAATTAGTCAATGTTGATGAAAGGACAGAGTTTTACTCTTGGACAGGGTATTGAATGGAAAGGAACATGAAAGAATGTTCTGAGGTAAGAATAGCCATCTCTATTCAGATCAGGGTGTGATTATATAGGTGTATAGGAATATAAACATTTGTCAAGATCTCAGATTTATAGACCTTATAGTATGCATTTTTATACCAATAAAAAAGGAATACAAAAAAAGAAGCAGAAGGAAGCATATTGTTTAGTAACATAAAGGAAACCCAATAGAGAGCAAAAAAAAAAAAAAAAAAAAAGTGATTGCCTCTAAGAAAGAATGGTAAGAGGGGCAGGACTAATTTTTTTTAGTAAGTCTTGTAGAGTTATTTGACTTTATTAAATTATGTTCACGTATAATTTTTATTTTTAAGATGCTAAAGAAGGAAACAATCAGCTGAGCACACATTACACCCTGCCAGTTTTCCTCGATACCTGCCAGATGGCACACTGTCACCTGCAGGGCTGACTTAAATGGACCCAAGACTTAAAAGCCCTCATAAGTTGTCTAGTGGGAAGGGCTGTGCCACTTAGGCAACAGCTATGGTGCCAGGGGCCTGGAGGTAAAGCAATGGAGGACAATACATGCCAGGCATGCAGCACTGCCCAGAGGCCCTTGCTGCTTGGTACAGGGCAGTGGCAGTGGCTCCTGGAAAGTCCCCACATGCCTGGAATGGATGTAACTTCCCCAGACTGCTATGTGTGACCAGGCCCAGGGAACAGTATCCAGTGCACTTGACTGCTAGAGTGACAATCTACAACTGGGCTCAGATGCACAGAATTAGCACTACATAGAACAGGCCAGAGCAGTGGCCTCACCCGCCTGCCCCCACCTCCTCACCTCGGAGGTTTCGGATGAAGTCCTCCAGCATCATCTTCCGGTCAGGCTTAATATTGGGGCTGTACATGTCAGTGTTGAGGAGGATGATGGCGAAGGCCAGGATGAAGATGGTGTCAGGGTTGTGGAATTGCTGCACCACCTCAGGGTTGCACATGCAGTAGCGCTGGCTATGGTGGGGGACACAGAGTGGGGGCTGAGGCCCCTCCTCCGCCCTCCCCAGCTCCAGCAAGGCTTAGGTCTGGGCAGAGCCCCCACCACCATCCCAGCCTCCCCATACTCTGTTGATTCCACACACACCCTGGCCCTCCCCCCTTTGAGGGGACAGGACAGGTGTCACACACCCACAGACCCCATGGCACCAGCCCTGCACAGATGCTCAGTAAAGATCTGCACAATGATTGGTGAGTAAGATGCATGCAGGCACCTGGGGGCTGCTCCGTCTTGGAGAGCTTGAGGGCTCTATCCTCTTCTTTCCTTTTCTCCTTTATACCCAGCCCACCTCTTCGAACTTTCCATGAGGGCTTCTCCCAGCCCTTGACTGACTCTCCAGCACCTCCAGGCCCCAGGCCCACAGTAGCTCTTCTTCCCCAGCCTCTGCCATGCCCCAGGTATACATTCTGAAGGGTGTTTGAAGGGATGGGGGCTGCAGAAGGGGGTGCTACCTGAAGGCCTCTATGAGGCGCTCCACTTTCTGGGCTTCCCCCTGCACGCGGATGTGAGCCTGGAACTTGCGCAGGGCCTCGTCCAGCTCCATGCTGGAGAAGTCCATCTCATCCACCACGCAGCTGAGGGCAGGAGGGAGGAGGGTCACGAGGAGAGGTGGCTCCCAAACTTCCCCATCTTGCTGGAGCTGAGGATTGAGGTACAGCCCACCAGTGGCTGGGAGACCCCACCCTGCTGGGGTGACAGAGGGCATTTGGACCCTGGGACCAACTAGGAGGGGACTGGTAGGGCCTCCCAGGCCTTACTCACCTGCCAGGTATCTCCTTTTAATAACCTAAGAGACCCTTTCTCATACCTCTCATCTAACATGATGGCCTGAGAGGCAGATGGCTGACTGTTGTATGAACCTGAAGCCCAGGGAGGCTAGCTGGTTGCCCAAGGCCATGGAGCTAGCAGGAGGCTGAACCTCCAAAGGCCAAACCCTTTCTTCTCAACCTCAGAGCATCTCAGGGTCAGACAAAGGTTTAGGATGTATGTAAATGCAGCTTACTCCTCTATTCTTCCAGAGACCTGTTAGGAGTCCACATGTCACCCTAGCTTCCCTTTCTAGGTTTCATTTGGACTTCAAGGTGGTGGGACCTCCTCCTGCACCACCCTCTGGTTCTGCCATAGACTCCCAGGTCCTGCATGTGCAGCCAAGGAGCCCCAGCAATCAGGGGAAGCTGTGGCCACCTAGAGGAAATGACAAATTGGCCTAACATGGGAGGGGACAGTGTGAAAAACACAGCCAGACTCTGGGCCTGGGCCAACCACTGAATTTTTTGTGACTTTAGTTTAGACTCACTTCTTGGAGCATCAGTTTCTTCTTCTGAGAAGGAGGAGGTCAGAGTTCTGCTCCCCAAGGGCCCTTCTACCTCTGAAATGCCACTTCTAATCCTGGAGAGTTTGCCTCTGAATGTCCCCCTTTGGTGTGTGGGAACAGGAGGAAGCGGGGAGCATGTGCCAGTCACCCCCACTAAGTAGTCTCATTTTTTCTCGGCCTGCTCCTGGGGGACCTTCACTTCCACTGGGTCCTTCCTTGCCCTCCTTTGCCCCAGGACTGTGAGCAGCAAGGCAGGAATCTAGGCCTGGCTAAGCCACAGACCTAATTCTCCCTGAGAATTGAAAAGGCTTACACCTGCTAACGAGGCTCTGGGAGCTGATCTCTCCCCTCTCTGCACCCACTCTCTGTTCCAATCTCCTGGTCATTTTGTGTCCAGCACGTCACTGCCCTCTGCAGGTGAGCAGCCCCCACTCTGTTCCCATAGCCCCTGGGGGCTCCGCCACAGCGTCATGACCCCAGGCATCAAGATCCTGTTGATGCCTGCGAGCCCATGGAGAGCTTGAGCCCAGCGTGTGGCTCAGGGCCCATCAGCCATGGACTCAGAACAGTGGCTGCCTGAGCAGAGGGATGAGCCCTGAGTAGGCCCCACTCCTGCCATCACCCTGGCTCCTGTGTTGGGCCCACTGCTTGTGCAGAGATCCCAACTCAGCTTTGGCTCTGCTGTCAGTTTTTCATGGAAAGCAAGCGGAGATGGGCGTGCATGCGGTGGTGATCGTGGACCACTCCTTTCAGGGCGACCACAGGGAGGAGAGCATCCCCAAGGACTCCTAGAGAGGAAAGAGCTGGTAGAGGCTCTGCTTCCCCCACCCCCAGGGCAGCCATCTTCATGCTGGGAGCCTGTCTTCATCTTGGTCAAACCCAGCTTTCTCTCAGGCTTGTCCATCTGGATAGTGAGTAGATGAGAGGGTGGTGTTGGGAGGGGGAGGCAAGAACTGGGCCCAAGCTCGAGAATTGTCAATGCCAGCATCTGGGCGTTTGACATAAACAGACAGGCAGTAGGGGCCTCCAGGCTCAGCCTGGTTTCTTGGCAGCCCTTTCACCTCCTCCGGTGGAACGTGAGCTCTGAGATCCACATCCTGGTGCCTACATCTGCATGTCCCCATAGCCCAGCCCAGCCAGGAGTTATAAATCCAGCATGATGAGCCGTAAAGGGATACTGTCTGTCCGGAGGTGGTGAACCAGTCAGTCTTGAGCCAGGGAGACGGGAGGGGGAGGGAGGAGGTAGAGACACAGAGACAGTGGGAGACACAGAGAGTTAAGTGAGAGAACATACAGAACAAGGAAAGAGACACAGAGGGAGAAAGACACTCAAAGAGAGTAAAAGAGAGGCAAGGAGGTGAAGAGTAAGAGACTGACAAAAAAGAGTGGAGAGAGAGAGGACAACAGAAAAACAAACAAGAGGAGAAAAAGGGAAGGGAGGGAAAAGAGACAGAGGAAGAAAGGAGGAGGGGAAGGGGAGGAGACAAGGACAGGACAAGACAGAAGCAAGGATGGGAGTAACACAGCAAAGACTGGCCCTGGTAGGCCTGGCCATGAAGTGGGGGAGGGGAAGCCACATGGTAACCTCTCACTCCAGGGACTCCCATCCTGACTCTTGCAAGGCCAAGGAGAAGGGCAATGAATTCCAGCCTGTCCAACCCTGTCTTCAGAGCCTGCACCTCTGAATGGCCCATAGTTCTTTGGTCTGGCATCTAACTGCCCCATCCCCCAAGACTTGCCTCTGCCCTTTCCCTGCAGGTCCTGAACCCTGAGGTCCTGCACCCTGCACCCCTCATCGGTGTCCCTTCCAGAGCCTCTGTGCGTGTGTCCTCTGCCCCAGCACTCTGGACAAGCCCTCACCCCATGATGAGGAGGCAGGTGCCCAGAGGCCCAGGCACTGTGGGCAGCTGACAGGAGTAGGTGATGGAGCAGCTGGGAGAGGGTGGGGTCTGCTTGGCCAAGCACCACAGCCTAGTTTCCAGCTCTTCATTCAGGTGACACAAAGCCAGCTCACTCACTTGGGGCTGCAGCCGAAAGCTCCAGTTATGAGCTCAGAGACTGAGAGTCAAAGGTTGGAATGGGAAACGCAGCCAGGGGGAAGCAAAGCCCACGAATGGGGAGTGCTACCTAAATCAGTCACTACCATGGGATGATGACTTCTGGGGAGGACACCCAGGCCGTGGGGCAGGACAGTCTGTACATCTCACATCTTTGGAAGGAGGCTTATTAAAATGTAGATCCCTGAACCCCACCCCAGACCTACCAACCAGAATATCTGGAGGCGAGGCCTGGGAATCGGTGTTCTTCAAAGCTCTCCAGCCAATTCTTACAGATTGAAAACTAACAGCTGAGCTGAGTGCAAGGGGAGGTAGGGGCCCTGCCCATATGGAAGCTGTTAAAATGTAAGCCCATGAGCCACCAGGGCAGCAGCTCATGGGGGCACATGCATCTCCACCAGCTTTTGTGGGGGCTGCTTTTGTGGTGGAGATGGTCAGGGAAGGATGGATGGGGGTGCAGATGGATGCTGCCCCCCCCCACCACGGACACACACATACTTCATGCCTTCCTCCTTCCAATTGCCAACACAGGGCAGCAGTGTTTAATGGGCAGCTAGTGTCCTGGGGTTCTCAGATTCTAGGAGGAAAAATCTCAGTGTTTTCTGCAGAACCCCCAGATGGAAGGAAGAAGCTGTGTTGGATGGTGGAAAGGCACTATTAGCCCCTAGCAGACAAATGTCTTCTGGTGCTGTAGGCTTGGGTTGGACCAGGCTGCCTCTCAGGACTCTCTGCACCCTGACACTCTGCCAAGGACCTGAGCAGAGACGGCCGCAGTTGGTCTCTACAGGCTCTGTAGGTGCTCCAGGATGGCAGGACACTGAGCATCAGTTCTGGTTGGCTTTGGAATACAGTTCACGATGACTGCTTCTCCCACACCTCCCAGTGAACCTTCCAGGTGGGGCCTGTGCCTACTGAGGCAGGTGGCTGGGCCGAGGCTGCACTCTCTAACAAACCTCAGGGGGGCTCTGTCATCCTGGAATCACCCACTATCTTTGTCCCTCCCCACGGCATGATTTTTTCTCACCCCTAGGTAGAAGCTTCAGCCTGTACCTTGACCTCTGCTGTCTCTCCTCTCCTCTCATCCTTTTCCATTGCTTCTATTATTTTGTAGCATCCACTGCACTTAAAATCTCCCCTTCCCTATTCTTTGCCACCCTGGAATTTTTGTGGGGAGCAGATTGTTGACAGTTTTTCAAATCCATCCTTTTGCCTCCACCCAGAACAGCCAACCACCATCTCTCCTCTTCAATCATCTTTAAGGTGAGAAAGAACACATGTTTCTGGGTGGTATTTTCTGGTGTGTAACCTCCCCATATTACAGAAGGCAAAACTGAGACCACAAAGGGGCTCACTCCATGTTCTCACAACTATGAAGAGCAGGTATTTTGGCTTCCTGCTTGGGAGGCCTCTTCCCAGCTCTGAGCCCTCTCTACTTCACTGGGGCAGGGGGTTTCCTAATGCTAGTGGTGGGGGGATCTTTTCTGTACTCTCATTTACCGAGTACTATTCTTAGTGCCTCACTTAGTGTGTAATGACAATCTTCTCAATCCTGTGATATTAACCATCATCCTGTTACTTTTCTATCCTGTTATTTTTTATTGTATGTATATAGGAAACTGAAGCTCGAAAGAGAGATGGCCCTGCAGGGGGACTTTGCACATCAAATTCCTTGCTGGCATCTCCAGGGTCAGGCAAACCTGCCCCTACCCTCTCTCAACATCTGGCCCTAATGTGTCTTCCTGGGGGCTGCTACCTTACCCAGATGTCTGATAGGAGCCTGTGAGGGGCCAAGGGGGGACAACTGGCCACAGCTGGCCATGTGTGAGGAGCCACTTCATTGTCAGCAGTCAGCATGAGACTGTGTGGCCACCCTGCAATTTCAGAGCCAGCTACGCACACAGGTCACAGCAGCAGACTAAATCTTTGACCTCCAACCTTCCCCTTTCTGCCCTTCCTCCTTCCCTCCTTCCCTTTCTTACTCCTTTCCTCCCTCCCTTCCTTCCTTCTTTCCTTCCTTCCAACATGCACTTTCATGCCTTCTGTGTACAAGATGCTGTGCTAAGGACCTGGTGTAAGTACAAACAACACAAACACAGACATTGTCCTGATCAGAGTGAAAAACCGAGTTTTAAGTAATCATTTCATTGTAAGTGTGACAAGTACTACATAGGCAAAAACAGGGTTCGATGAGAGGACAAAGGACATATTTTATTTTATATTGGTATGCCCAGAGAGGCCTCTTTGAGGATATGACTTTTGAGCTGAGACCTGGAAGATGAGGAGGAGCTGACCAAGGAAAGAGGAGGAGTGGGGAAGAGCTTGCAGGCAGAGTGGGGAAAGCATATGCCAAGGCCCTGTGGTAGCAAAGAACTTCCAAGGACCTAGAAAGGGTCAACAAGGTTGCAATGCAGAGAGTAAAGGGGAGTATGGAGAATGGCAGACTATGGGGCTAGGAAGGTGGGCAGGGGCTTGACCAGTCAAAAGCTTTGTGAGTCACAAGAAAAATTTTGGAGTTTATAATGAACACAGTGGGAGACAATGGAAGGGTATAAGCAGAGGAGTGACATAATCCAGTTTGTTTTAAGAAGTCTTCTCTGGCTGTTGGGAGACAATGAACAGAAAATGGAGGGCAGGGAACAAGAAAGAAGCAGGGGGCCCAGCTAGGTGCTACCGTGGAGGTCCAAGTTAGAAAAGTTGGGGTTTGGGCTAAGGTGGAAGCAGTGGAGACACACTGAATGGACAATCTGAAATACATCTCTGAGAAAGACCATGTGGAACTGGGTGATGGAGGGAAGTGGGAAGTGAGGAAACAGAGGAGTCAGTGATGAATCTCAGGGCTCTGGCTTGACACCTGGGGGCCTGGTGCTCATTTTCAGGGTGAGCTGACGATAGGGTGGACACAGGTGCTGTTGGAGAGATAGAGACTTTAATTTTGGGACATGCTAAGTTTGAGATGTTCTTTCATACAGTATCAATTTTTCCTCTCTACTAAATCATTCTCATTAGCACCTAAATTCTTTTCTATTTTATAAATTAAAACACTGTTTTGGCCTTTTGCTTTCTAGAACCTACTCCTTTTCTCTATAACTCTTTAGAGCCAAACTTCTAGAAGCCATCCCTCCCATGCTGACTCCACTTTCTCAATACCATTCACTTTCACCCAAGTAGCTCCAGCCAAACAGCTACCCACAGCATTCTATTAAACCTCTTGTCAAGGCCGCCACTGGCCATCATATTGCCAAGTCCAATGTCCTTGTTCCACCAGCCTCTTGGCAGCCCTGACATGGTTAATCACTCCATTCATAAAACACTCATCTCTCTTGCTTCCACCACACCACTCTCCCCTAGGTTACTTTTTCCTCTTGGAGCCACCCTCCCCCATCACAGGTCTCCTCCTCCTTCTCCACCTGGCCTCTAACGGAGGGCTGGCCACTAGGCTCCCTTCTCCTCTTGGCTGCTTTTCTCTAGGTGGCCTTGCCCATTCCAAGCATTCTCAATGCCAATTGCATGCTGACCACTCTTGTGTTTATTTCTTGTGATGAGTTCGCTGTTATTACTTTATTATTGGGCACTAACTAGTTATTGTTCTTTTTGGTTGATCTGTATTGTTTATAAAAGACCATGTTAAGTAACTGTGTTGCTGAGTGTGGAGGGCTCATGTAAACTCACCTCTGTGCATTCGACTGGAACTCCACTTCTGAGTTCCAGCCCATAGAATGTATCTAACCAGCCCACTTCTGAGTTCAACCCATAGAATGTGTCTGGGTGCTCTTGTCTGAATGTCAGTCATGGGCAATATTCACATAGCCACAGGTTGTGCTAGCATCTCTTGAAGAGAACTCAAGTTGTATACACTTTATGTTTTACTTGGTATTAAATATTCTAACTTGTTCTCAGTAAATATGTGATGATGTCTGGTTTGAGGAATTCTTCAGATTAAAGACCCCAAATCCAGCATCTTCCTCCCCTCCAAAACAGAAGATATATGGATGTTTATTTAGTATAATTTGCACATGTTCCTGTCCTGGGCCTGAGACACAAACATACCATGTGCAGAGACTGAGTGCCCTGAGATCTCAGCAGCTCAGGAGGCTGTCCAATGGGATCTGGCCACCAAGCCCACTGCTTCTTTATGCCTCTGGGCTCCACCAACTCCTACCCTCCCTGAGGCCACTGCTGAGATTTAGGTCATCATTCTCTCCACAACATGACTGCAATAGCCTCCTAACCAGCCTCACTGCCTCCAAATCATCTCCAGAACGACCCTTGTAGGATACCATTGGCTCTGTCACTCACTCCTCTGATTATATTTTTTCAAGGGCTTCTCGCATTCCATATAGGAAACCTGGATTCCTCAGCAAAACAACCAGGCCCTGCTAGCTTCTGGCTTTTTCTGCCCCTTTGACACGCTGGCTCCACTCCTGCCAGCTCACTATCCTGCCTCCACACTTTTGCACACGCTGTTTTCTTTCTGCTGCCCAACCCCGACCTTGCAGGTCTCTGATTAGTTGTTAGTCTTTCCAGGGGTCTTCCTTGACTCCACCAAACCCTGGACATGTCTTCTGTCTGCCACTGCACTTGTGTTCCATGTCTTAACATTTCCCTGCCTGTCTTTCCACCAAGCTATTGCTCTTGCAGAAAGAGGCAGTGCTCTGAATCTCTGCATCCCTGCCATATATATAAATCCAATAAGCATTTGTAGGATGAGTGAATGAGTGAGACCCTGAGCAATGTAGTTGGCTGGGGAAGGAACCCAGCAGCCAGTGCCTTTGGAAGCTCTGCCTGGTGATCCAGGATGGCTGGGCCTACCAGCCTGCTGTGCAAAATCATCTGGAGCTGACTTCATGCTTAGATGAGCTGCTAGGGACATGGACCCATAGATTCCAGATGGCAGGCAATATGGCAATGTGGAGTGCATGTCCTTCCCTCTTCCCTCAGCTGCATAGGCAAGTGAGTGATAAGATCTGGGCAAACTGGGGCTGATTTAGACGGCTTCCACCTGAGCCCATCTGGACCTGCCTCAGCAGGGGCCACTGATGGGCTAGTGCGTTGCGAGTGGTGTGGGGCGGTTTCTGCTCAGGTTTCCCTCTCTCCTGTGGACATCTGGGTGTCTGCAGCAGTTGAAGCAAGTACCCCACAAGGGTGGGGGAAACATCAGCACAGATGTTCCCTACATCTGTATGTAGAGGGATAATCAAGAAAAAATGGCTCAACACTGATCTGTGTGTGGAATCACTTGGTATTGCAGGTAGATCAAAATGACCTCTAATCAAAATGAATTTCATCATCTCGACTTTTTTGTGACTGTAAGACAGTGTCTGGCAGACAAAGGAACTGATTAGGAGCTGAAACTAGGTAATGATAGCCACAGGGATCTCTAACTGGCCGGAAGAGAGAGCAAAGATCTGGAAGGTGAGGTGCAGGCCAAGACCAGGCAGAGGTGTGTGCATTACAGACCTGGGACCTGTGGTCCGGGTGGAAACTGACTTCAGGTCAGGAGGAGGGTGGAAAACAAAACCACCCAGTACCATGGGATGTAGAAAACCTTGTTTTATTTCTGCAGTTCTTGGCTCATACAACTCAGTGGAAAAAATCCCCATTCGCCAGAGAGTTGTTTTTGTTGGTCAGAACTCATAACATGGCCAACAAAGGTCAGGGCTTTCCAGAAAAGTGCAAAGTGGTTGAGAAAATGGAGCAGAAGGAAGCTGATGCAGGAGGACCTGCCAGCATTTCTGGTGATGACATGAGGACAAAGAAAATCTTGTTTGAGAGGGCTCAGGAGAGATGGTTGACATTCACACCTGGAGGATTCAGGAACCAAAAGAACTCAGCTTCAACTACCCAATCACATTAGAAGTCAGTGTGGATTCCTGAGATAATTTTTCCTTTGCTGGGCCTGGCAGCATCCCTGATAACCAGTGGATCTCAAACTTGAGTGGGCATCCGAATCACCTGGCAGGCTTGTTAACACACAAAATGCTGGCCCCAGAGTTGCTGATGCAGCGGGTGTGCAATGTGGTTTGAGAATTGATGCCACAATCAAGTTACCAGGTGATGCTGCTGCTGCATCAGATGCTGCTGCATCTGATGCTGCTGCATTTGGGGCCACATCTGAGGACCACTGCTCTGTGAGTGACAGTGGGTGAGATGAGATGTCAGGCCTTTGGTGTCAGGTGCCCTTGGGTTTGAATCTGGTTTCTATCATTCAGCTGTTCAGTCACTTAGCCTCTCTGTGCCTCACTTTCCCCATCTGTAGAATGGAGCTAATACCTACACCTCACGGGCAAGGTGGCAGAGTTTTAAAGGAGACAATGTATGTAGAGTTCCTAGCATAGAACAGAGCTTAATAACTGATAGTTTTCATTATGTACCTGAAAACCAAGTCTGAATTGACATGCCAGGTAACTAAGAGGACTTGAAGTTCCTTCCCTCCAGCACAGGCATTAAGGCCCTTTCCCTCACCACCATTAGACATGCCCACTGACCCTTTAAACTATACATACACCAGAGAGAGGAAACTGAATCTGGCTCAGACTTCATAAGATTTATGGATCAGTTTCCCGGGCCTGCTTTCTTCTTGGATGAGAGGGTCAGAGCATAGCAAATAATAGTGAGTCAAAGGATAGTACCTGATTACATTCAATTTCTCTGCCACTGGCCAGGGGACTGTTCTGTCTTCTCTTTGAGCCTCAGTTTCTACCTCGGTAAAGTGAAAGGGCTGGACTAGCTGAACATCCAAGAGGTCTTCCAGAGCAGCACAATTCACACTGACAGGGACTATAAAGGCATGAAGTCCACACTTCTCTGGGGAAGTCCCAATAGCCTGGTGGGAAGACCAAGAGGTAGGACAATGTAGGCCTAAGAGCTCAGGTTATGGAACATTCTGCCTGGCTTTAGGTCTCAGCCATCAATTAGCTATGTGATTGTGGACAAGCTCCCTCAGTTCCTCAGTTCCTTCACTCAGCACAGTTTTACAGCAGTCACCTCAGAGTTGCTGCAAAGATGAAATGAGGGTTTGCATGTTATGGGCCTTGGAACAGTGTCTGCTGACACAGCAAATGCTTGATATTATATGTGAGCTGTCATTGTTATTTCTCAAGGCCTGCTCACTCATTGACAGTCACCCTAAAAACCCTCAGGAGAGGGCTACTCCCAGGAAACCTCTTCTTAAGTCCCACTTCTAAGAGTGGCCAGTTTCAGCCATACCTGAATATCACATGGGGCTTAAGAGAGACCCCCTCCAGGACTAGGGCCTGAGTGACCAGGGAGGAATTGGGTGGTAGGTATGTTTATTTTGGGGAAAAGCACACTTTGTATGATAATGTGACCAACCCAAAGGGAATCTCAACTCTGAACTTGTTCACCCCACACTTGGGGTCCCAAGACCTCCATAGGAATAAATGGCTTTTAAATGCTCATGACTCTTTACTGTTAGGGGGAATCTTTCATCTATGTGTTGTATGTGTGTATCTGTGTGGGGGGTAGAAGGTGAGGGGGGTAGGTGGATGGGTGGGTTGGGGATGGGGGGAAGGGCACTGGAGAGGTATGAGGTCAAGGCCATAAACCTCAAAACATCACTTTTAGAAGAGACCCCTTCCTTCCATTCCTCTGGGTGGTGGCAGGGTCTAGTTTTTAGAGCAGTGGAAATAACCCTAAAGTCTGCCTATGGCCTCTCTCCACCCTCCCCCAGATACATCAGGGTCTGCTTGGGCCCCAGCAGACTCTCATCTTCCTCATGGAATTCCTCAGAAACAAGGTAACCATTCTGAGGCTCCACACAGCACTATGGGCAGGATGTTCTCAAATAATTTCTCCCTAGCGATGAAAGTCCAGAGCCTTCCAGCCTGTTGAATCTGAAAATGTCTTCATTTCTGAATGTCCCATAAAAAGAACAAATCTGTTACATGCTGGCCAACACATTTCTATGGAAATGAAATAATGAAATCTGACTAAAATGTCAAACTGTAATCTCTAACAAAGAATGAAGTAGACACAGAGAAAAGGAACACTCGGGAAATTTCCTTCTGGCAGCTCACACCAAAAGCTGCCCTTCGTATATTTCCGAGGAAATCACAGATACCGATGCCCTGTGTGTGAGATCCACAATGAGAGAAACCACCCAGGCCAGGAAAGTGACTGCTCACTGCCACCACAGCACAGACCCATTCACCAGCCTTCAATCCTGCTGAAGTGAAAGTTTCAGAAAGGAAATAGAGCAGAGCCAAAGTTCCCAGCCATGTGAAAACTGAGAGGGAGAAGCTCTCAGGCCCACAGGATCCTAATCCCAGCTGCTGTCTGGTTCCTGCTGCTGGGCCAGCCACTGCCCTTCTCCCCTCAGCACTGGGAAGACTTCCCCAGAGTCCAGCTTGGTCCCCAAATGAGCTCCCTCCCTTCCCCAGAAGCCCAGAAGTCCTTGCTGTCTGGGGAGTGGACTTGGTCTCAAACCAAACTTGAGGAATCTGTGGTTTCCCTGTGTTGGGAGGTGTGTGTGTGTGTGTGTGTGTGTGTGTGTGTGTGTGTGTGTGAGGGGGAAGGTATCTATCTAATGCCTTGTGCTTTCAAGTGGGAAAGATAATAATAGAAATAGCTAACATTTTTAAAAGAACTTTCTAAGCATCGGGTGCTGAGTTAAGCACTTTAGATGCATTTAAAAGATCTAGTTCATATTATTCCCACTTGATAATGGCAGTAAGTCTGGTTTCTCCTTAAAAAATCAAAACACCCTTTCCAGGTAAGCACTAGTAGACATGATCCTTTGAGCTCAGAATGCCTTCTATTATTATTTGAATAAAGCCTTATTGAACACCTTCCTCCTTAGAATGTGTCTTCTATGGAAGTAAGACACAAAGGGATGGAGAGGTCAGCTTCTACGAGCCCCAGGTTTCTAAAGGCCTGATTCTGGAGGCAAATGTTACTGCTTCTGTGATGCTCAGACATAGGTCAGCACTGAAGCAGATGCTGATAGCCCTTCTTCCTGTCCCCACAGGCAAAAGAGTTGGGAGGGGTCTCAGGGGTCCCACCCTTTCCCCTTCCAGAGACTTTCAGCCTCTCCCCTTCCTGTCCGGCTGCTTCTTGGAGAGTGCTGTGACTTGGGTTGTCTCAGTCTCCAAGGAGATGGGTGATTTATGTCCTTTTACTCAGCAAACAGCTTTGTACAGAATGGACCCAACTTGCTGAATGTCACCAGGCAGGGCCACAGAAGCTGTGTAGAATCCTAATGAAGCCTTCTAGGCCTGGGCAAAATGGCGCCAGTGACTTTTCTTATTATATATTTTCTCTGAGTAAGAATTAGGCAGAGGATGCTGAAAGGTACCAGGACAGTTGGCTTGAGAAGCAGGGAAATGCCAAACCCCCAGCTCCTGGCTCCCCTGCTAGTGCCTGCCTCTTCCTGCTGCTCCACCTTCTCTCTTCTGGCACTTTGCTGGAGACAAACCAGGTGGTCAGCAAACTGTGGACAAGGGCTCCTTTCTGTGTGCAGAGGCTGAACATGCTGGGACCTCAGAGCCCAGGGCTTGCATGGCTGCAGAACAAAGCACGAGGGGCCAAGGCATTCACTGGGGTAGAAATGGAGCTCAGCTCTGTTCTGGGTCTCACTCAAACCCACAATGTCCACTGGAGCTTGATTGGCTCCCCTGCCTCCTTTTCTAGGCTTCTCCATTCTCCTTTCTAGTTGACACCTGGGTCTGTAAGTTTCTTGAGCCCATGAGCCATTCCTATTCCTCCCTCCACAACCCTCGCCCCTGCCGCAGGACTGCCAGCTCAGCCCCATTTCCTACACAAGGTAGGCACTCAGTGTTTATGGAGTGAATGATGGATGGTTGCCCTGTTCTCCCATGAGCTCAGGACTACCCTGGAGCCTGAGGGATGCTCCAGCAGGATAACAAAGCATGGCCTCCACATTTATGGCAAGCAATCCTGCACAATGCCAGTGGGCTACAAATGCAATGAGCAATGGGAAAAAATATAGATTCGCAGGGGCTGGAGGGACCTCTGAGATCACACAGCCCAACCCTCTCACTTTACAGGTAAGAAAACTGAGGCCTAGAGGACAAGTGCCTCCCATAAGCTACACAGCATGCTAGAAGCAGAGCTAGGTGCAGAGGTGGGCCCTTCCTCTCAGATCCAGCCATCTCTCCTATCTACCACACTGCCTCCTCATTCTAGACCTGAGCCTGCCTCAGCTGCCAGACCAGTCAGTCCTCAGCCTCCATCCCTTGCCAGCACAGGCTGCATGGCTAGTCTCAGTCTCCAGCCCACACGCTCAGTCTCCCAGGGAAGATGGCAATTAGTTTTCATTGTGCTGGGCTTCATGACCTGGGCTAGAGAAGAACCATGTGTTCCCAGCATTCTAGGTCAATGTGAGCCTGACAGGTTAAAATTCCAGGGCCAGGTGATATGGGGACTAGGGAGGCAGAAGAGAATAGAGCAGACAGTCAGGGCCTGCAAGTGAAACAGTCACCTCTGTCCTCAGAGCACAGGGACAAAGCAGAGAGAGTCACCTGGGGTTGTGGGGCAGTCCAAAAGAACAGGACCATAGGACATGCATGACACAGCCGCTCACTCTCCTACAGAGTAGAAAAGGGACAAACGCCACTGAAAAAGCCTGAGAGGTGAACCAATGGAGATAAAACAAGGGAAGGAAGGTGCCTGGAAAACACCATCTTTCCCCTCTTTCTGTCATTTCTTGGGGCACCATCAGCAGGGCTGGTGGTGCAGGGAAAGAGGAGCCAGCAGCAGAGGGAGAAGAAAGGAGAGTGACAGGGAAATGTCCGCATTTATCAGTTTACTTTCCTTTGCAAGGCACTCAGAGCATCTCAGCCATCGGATCTGAAGGGGACAGCAAATTGTCCAAAGCCACCGAGAGTCAGAGGCAGGAGCTGGATTCTGAGGATTCCACGGTCCCTCAGATGGATCCAAGCCCCCACTCTCTGACTGCACTCAGTTAGACAACTATCCTACCAGTGTGTTTAGAAATCTGACAAGGATTCCAGAGGGCAACTGCTCCACCCCTCATAACCCAGCATCTCCACTCTGCAGGCGCATTAACGTAGGGCGAGAGGGCAGTGACTTGTCAGAAGACACAGCACCAAAACTGCTTCTTAAACTGAGCCAGGTCTCTGAGCTTCCACTCCAGGAACATCGACAACCTTGCCAGCTAGGCTGGGTGACTCCCATACTTCCAAGCCCTTGATGGGGAGCCCTCTGCCGCTATGTAGCAGGCCCTTGCTGCTCCAAGAGCCAGGACAAAAAGGAGAGACTCTCCTAGAACCGCAGGGGAAACAGTTCTGCTGACTGTATCCAAGGAGAAAGGGGGGAGGGAAGTGGGGGTGACTCCCTACAGAATGATGACCTTCAAGAACAACTGAGCTTAGGGACCAAGTGGAAGAGAGAGGGAACACCTGGGGAGTAGCAGGGGCTTGGAGCACACTTCTTGGGGCCTCACCCTCTCTTTGCCAGGGGAGGGGTGCTCCAAGGCCCTGCTGCTCAGCCCCAAGTAATGCCACCTCTGCCCTGCAGCTCTAGCCTGTTCACACCCACACACTAGCAGAGGTAGCCCTCGTACCCCACTGCACCTCCCATCTATTTGACTTTAAAGTAATTTTCTTTGATTGTTGTAATTTGGGTAGTCAGTAGATCATTGTGGTATTTTCCTGTTTTAAAAAACCTCAGTCTAACCCCTTCATTTTTCTGTCTCATATTTGCCTCCACTGGTATGAAAACGATCCTCGGTGGGGTGGGGAACAGGCAAATACTTGTGGGGGCCTGAGGGCTGGACAGGTGGCAGGGACAGGGTGGGCTGAGGAGCCTGTCCCCCAGGTGGAAACGGCCCCAGCTTGGGCAGTTCTCTTCTTTTCCAGGCTCGTTCTCTCTCCCCTGAGGGTAGCCTTTCTGTCTCCTCTGACTATATCTGTGCCAATGGCACCCTGCACACAACATGCTCAATGAAAAACAGACTTTCCAGGGGAAACGGGCTGATTAGAATGCAGGGATAGACTAAAGGCCATGGGGGTTGTGGGTCCTGGGACCAAGCAAAGAGCTGCTAGGACCGGGGAGAGGATTTCTGGGAAATGAACGAGACTGCAGATGCCCCTCTCTTCCGAGTCTTTCTGCAGCTGAGGATCCCAACTCCTCCAGACATCCTGAGCAGGTGAGGGGGAATGGAGGGAGAGGGGAGGGAGCCTGGGGTGGGAGAAGAACCCGGAGATCTGTGGGGCACTCACTCCAGCACATCATGGTTGAATTGCTTCTTGCTATTGCCCAGGAACTCTCCAATCATTTGCCGGCTGAGGCCTTTACGCTGGAGCAGGAAATGGGCCACTCCGATGGGGGTGTCAGGGATGAAGCCTCGAGAGATCAGGAACTGGATGCCTTTGTCCGGGTTTCTGGGGGTGTGGATGGGGGCAGGGAAGAGTAGAGAGTGAGTCAAGGCCATCCATGATTTCTTTTCCTGTTCTTCCAGCCCACAGAATCCATAAAAAGTGCCAGGAGGTCCTTGGAAAGAATTCTCAGGAAATGCCAGAATTCTTCCCGTTGCAGAGGGGTTCCCCATTGCAAGCACCTTTCACCAGGGCCACAGTCTCTTGAACCTCCCCACACAGGAGTGAAGATAGTGTGGGACAGGAAGGGGGAAAGGGGAGGTCTAGCCAAGCACAGTGAATTCCAGAGCAGGTAAGACATATTTTCTCTCTTCCTGTCTCACTCCCCCTGGATCTTACCCTGAGGTCCCGAAGGCCTGCCAAGCGGTCCCCAAGGTCTTTTCTATCTGTGTCCTGTTGCCTATAGCCACCCTGAAATCTGAAGAGGATGAGATTGGGAAACAGCAGTGAGATCTCCCCCACAGCCCTTCTTCCCTGTGGATGGTGAAGATACAAGAATCCTGCTCTACAGCATTTACTTTCCCAGGCCTGAGTCTCTATATGTGGGTATGGGTGTGGGTGCTGTGTCTTAAGGCACTTGTGCCCACAGTGTGGTCTGCAAATCCACGCTGCTTCCCAAACTGTTTTTTACTACTCCATGAGAGGATAAGTGAAGAAACAGAGAGTAAGCATTTTGAACCTTTTATAACAGGGGCCCCCAACCCCAGGGCCCTGGGCTGTTAGGAACTGGCTGTAAGCAAAGGTCACCTGAGCTCTACCCCTTCTCTTTCCTTCCGTGTTCCAGGAAACCAGTCCCTGGTGCCAAAAAGTTTGGGAACCAACCGCTGTTTTATAGTACTTTGACATTTTCAGGACAACTGATCATGTGATTGTTTTTATTGTTCATTTTCATTGTATTTTATACAAGTATTGACCCACAATGTATCAGGTACAAACCCAAATTGGTCCTTCACTACAGATAGTGTGAGAACCACTGACTTGAGGGATCCAAGTATCTGTGTGAGCATCTGTATGCGTGCCCAGGTGATGATGCCATGGATGTGTCAGGTGGGGGCTGCACTCACCAGAGAGCAGCCTGATGTGAAAGAAAGAGCAATGGATCAGGAGTCTGACAGATCCAGCTCACCTGTCTTCTGCCTACCAGCTGTTTCACAAGGCAAAGCTCACCTCCCTAGTGTGAGCCTACTTCCTTTCTATAAAATTGCATAACAACACTATCTCTAATGTTGTTTGAAGAGTGTAGATGCTATTCTCCCTATGATATATGCTTCTTGAAACCAGGGGATGTGTCTTACTTACCTGTATGGCGAAGGTGGCTGGCACTCAATAAGTAACATGTGTTGGGCAGGAAGGATATTGTGCTTCCTGGTTCAGGGCTATGAGAAGGGCTGAGTGGAGGGTGGAGACCAGTGCTTCATATGCTTGCAGCTTCCATGTGTGAGCCCTCTTCCTGCCACCAGCCATGTATATTCCAGTAGCAAGAAAAGGTCCAGGTGGGGACTCTGACAGTCATTCATTTCTCTCCTTCTGTTCCCCTGTTCTCTTTGTACTGCACTTCTGCCTGCTTCACACTCTCTTCCTGTCTCTCTCTCCTCTTTGTCCTGCCTGCTCTGCTTTCCACCTCCACTCATTAAAGTGGGCCTCTTCTCTTTTCCCCACCCAGTCCTTCATTCACCTTTCCTCATGTTTCGCTTTGCCTGCTGTCTGTTTCTCCTCTTCATCAACCCCATGGGATTGCTATGTGTCCCTAACTTCATATCCTAACGGAATGATTTCTGCTCAATCCTCATGTTATCTGTGCTATTACTTACTTAATACTGTATTTTCATTTATATTCTCCCACTTTTCAAAACCTAGCTTCATTGAAGCAGTAATAGTGGTGAAAACAAGGATTTGAAATGTTATTTTGTTCCTATTTTTTCTTAAAATAAATTAACAACAATTAAAACTAAAATCCGTATTTGTAGCCCTAGTTGGGTGACTCAGTTGGTTGTAGTGTGGTCCCATACCCCAGAAGGTTGCAGGTTCCATCCCAGGACAGGGTACATACCTAGGTTGCAGATTGTATCCCTGGTCTGGGCACTTAGGGGATACAATCAATCTATGTTTCTCTCTCATATCTATATTTCTCCCTCTTTCTCCCCTCCCTCTCTCTCTAAGATTAATGAAAATGCCCCTGGGTGAGGATTTAGAAAAAAATATGTATTTGTACACAGTATGTCAAGGAGAAGGCGTGGCACATACACCACCTGGGAGGGCACTGGGGTGATGTGCTAAATCACTTGGCACCCTGCTAATCTGTCAGTGCAGGTCCCGTCCCTTGTTTCCTGCGTCCAGGACCTCCCCAGGATGCATTGCCGCTCTGGAGCCAGAGCTCACTTACATGTTGAAGAGGTTGAGGCCAATGCGGTAGAGGCGTTTGCGCAGGGTGTCCGTGGAGAGTGTGGGCGACTTGCAGCTGGCGGGGTTCTCGCAGTGGTATCGCGGCAGGCTCAGGATCATAGCCTGCAGGGCCTCCTTGGAGGCGGAGGCCGAGACTTCCGAGCCCGACTTGGCAGATTTGGTGGACATGCTGCTGCTGCTCAGCTTCTCCAAATTGTCACTGGCCTCGGTCTCAGCCTCGGCCTCTTTTCCCTCCTTTCCTGTCTCCTCCTTCTTCTCTTCCTCCTCTGACTGCGTTGCCCGGGTCTCCTCCAACACCACATCCTTGGTCCCAGGCGGGATGGTGCCCAGGGCCCCGTCAGCTCCCTCCTCTGCACGCGTGATCTCAGGTGGTGCATCTCCCTGGCCCTCAGATGGGGCCACTGGAGCCTCCTGCCCGCGGGCCTGGTCCAGCTCAGCTTGGCCGGCCACGGACTCTACTGGGGCCTGAGAAGTCTGTGCGCCCAGACAGTTGGCCACTGACAAAGCAGTAGAGGAAGAGACGGAGATGTTCTGGTTGGCAATCTGCACAGTGACATCCCGGAAAGCCATCATCACGGTGCTGCTGTGGCCCTGGGACAGGCTGGCAGCCTCCAGGGGCTCTTCCCCCAGCCCTGGGCAGGCATTGTCAGGCTCCTGCATCTCCGCCTCCAGGCCAGACGGCCCAGTGCCGGTGTGCAAGGCCTGGTGTATCCGGTAAGAGCCGCTCTCCTGCAGGGAGCACATGGTTTTGAGGCTCCAGGTGCTGAGGGCATCATCGATGGACTTGGCCAGGGATTGCACCTGCTCTGTGAAGGAGTCCTCCAGCTCAGTGAGCGTGCCCGCAAATGTGGGCGGCAGGGAGGGCGAGCGCACCAGCGGCAGCCCCAGGAGGCTGTAGCCCTCCGTGAGCGCCTTCTCAGCTGCCAGGCTCTCGGTGGTGGGCGCACGAATCTTGCGCAGGGAGATACGACGAGGCAGGCGGCTCTCTAGGAGTGAGTTGCGGATCTTCTCGAAGTTCTTGCTGAGCTGGTACTGGCGGAAGGCAGTTTGGATGGTGCAAGCAGCGCGCCGGGATACCAGGTGGCCCCCGTACTTGTGTTCTAGCATTTCAATCTGGAACAAGGACAGAGAGGAGAAAGAGCGCAGTTAAGGGGGATGTTACAGCCCTTCTGAAAGATGGTGCTGGTGGCTCTCCGTCAAGGCAGAGCGTCACTGGCTCAACTTTGCAGGGACCCAGTAATGCACAATTGGGGGGAACGGAGAGGCTCATGTCTGAAAACTAACATGTCATGGCAGGAAATACCAGGTCTTTGTCAAGACCCCTAGAAGTGTAGGATTGGATTCCAGGGATTTTTGAGGTTGCAGGGTCGGGGAGAGAGAAGTAGCAGATTGCAGTAAGATGTTGCTGGTTTGGTGGTGACGTAAAATGTTTCTATCAAAGATGCAGATGAAATGCATAATATCTTGAATTTGTATAAAAATGCTCCATCAAAAAAGTGGAAGGGTTAGATGAAACAATATTAATAAGAATTGTTGGAGCTGGGTGATGGTTGTAAGGCAGTTTATTACACTATTCTTTCTACTATTGTGCACATTTAAAAATAATTTAAAAATTAAACAAAAATGCTAAAAGTTGCAGCTAGTCCTGGTCACTTGCATTCCCTCTCAGCGTTCATGTCACTGCATTGGGGCTTCCTCTGGTGCTTCATACAGATTGGGACTGGGTTTGATCATCTCCGTGTTCCCAGTACCCAGCCCAAGGGCTGGCACATGGTAGGTGCTCAATGAATGTGAATTTAACAAAAAGGTTGATGGATGGCTGTTTCAAGAGTGGAAGTCCCTCCAGGCTACCATGGTTTACAATTTGAGTCACCTCTGTTCTCAAAAATGCGAGCTGTGCAACCAGCACCAACCAGCACCGGACTCGGACTTGGTGGGGCTGACTGGTGGAGGCATGCTGCCTCCTCTGGGTAGACCCAGGAAAATGTCTGACAAGGGGCCCATTTGTCTTCAAGGCCTTGCTTTACTTACCTCTTCTCATCTCTGTCCCCTGTCTATGGTCTTTTCCTCCCTTTAGGTTATGCTCTTACTTCTCTCTTATCAGAGTCTCTCAGGACAGAACTAGAAAGATGTTCCTCCCAAGATGTCTGTGATCAGTAACATTTAACCATGCCTCTTCCTTGAAAATTTTGCCTTTAAATAAGGACAAGGACTATATTAAGAGGGTAGACAAATGGTAGCCTTGTGGGCTCCAATCAGTCCTTAGGGAAGTTTGGAAAGTGAGACTGTTCCTGGGCCCTGAATTATGTTCTGTTCACACCTATACACCCCACTTACACAGTTCATTCCTGAATAAACAATCAGGGTAGGTGGGCTGAGATATACAACTCAAAGCAACAACAGCATCATCTCTCCCATGTTCCCCCAGGGCTATGGGTGGGGAGGGGTACAGATAGAAAGGCAATATTTCATTCCTCAATAGAAAGAACCATTCTACCCACTTCCTGCTTGACTCAATGTAGCAGAGACTACAGCTGGAGTGACTGCCTCCTCACACCCCCAGCAATCCCCTCCCTGTGGGGACCAGCAGAAGTACCCTCCTACCCCAGGAGACCTCACAGATATAAATCCCAACCCTCATGGACAATCCCAGGTAATACAAATGCCCTCAATCATGTCTTCAGGATTCTCTCCTAGTCTAACCATTCAATGACTTTACTCATCCTCGAACCTAGCAGTGTTGTGCTGGCACTCTCCCCATTCCCAACCTCCCCTCTGAAAATAGTTGGAAAATGTCATATTAAGGTTTGGATGGCCAAAAAAACTTCCTATATGACTCCTCCCAGAAAGAAGTATTTGCATTTCACAAGGTAAAAGGCCTTAAGTAGAATGCAGGAAGCTCACCTTGTGCTTATGATGTTCATATTGTAGGGGCATTCAAGGTGCTCTTAAAAAAGTCATACTAAGTGTATGTTATCTATTGCTTGTGGTAACAAGCAATAAATACATAACAAGTTACCAAAAACTTAGCAGTTTACAACAACATGCATTTATCTTCTCACAGTTCTGTATGTCATTAGTCTGGGCACAGTCCAGCAGTCTTCTCTCCTTGGGATCTCACCAGGCTGCAACCCAACTATCAGTCTCATGTAAGGCTCAGAGTCCTCTTCCAAGCTCACTGTTGTTGGCAGTTCCTCGAGATTGTAAGACTGAGGCCTCAGATACTAGAGGCTGCCTGCTGTTCACAGCCACATGGCCCTTTTCACAACAGGGTGGTCTGTCCCTCCAAAGCCAATGCAAGAGAGTCTCTCTGATGCTTCACCTTGTTTTAAAAGATTCACCTGGTTAGATGAATTCAGCATCAATGGATTGGTAACCTAATCATGGCAGTGATCTCTCCCCTTATTCTCTAGTCCTGCCCACACTTGGGAGGGCTATTATGCATGATGTGTACACTAGGGGGCAGGAGTCTTAGGAGCCCTCTCAGAATTCTGCCACCATACCAGTTGGACAGTTGCTTACTGGGTCTTTATTTAAGTATGACCTCATGTACTCAGGAGCTCCAGAGATACACCCGCTTTCCAGGCATTTTGTTCCTGCTTTTCCAGAAATCATGCCAGAAGGGAGAGAACACTGTAGCTCAGCTGTTCCCCCGGAAAACTCTGGCAGGTTCTCTGAGGCCTAGAATGTAGATTAGCCTTGGCTTAGGCAGGAAAGTCCTCCAAGGGGAAGTATAGAGGGGGACTGACTACTTACTGGCCCCCTTCTCCTCAATTTCTGTCTCCCTCCTACCCCTCCCCAAGCACCAAGAGAAACTGATACTGGACAGGAATTCACACCTCTTCCCTACCTGGTCTATTCATACTTTTAGGGAAATCCCATACCTAAAAGCATTCTTTTCAGGTAATGAGGGGCTATTGGAAAAGGGAAAGTGTGAAATCCCATTGCCTGACGTGTTTCCAGACCAGTGAAGAGGTCCATCCCCCTTGCATAGTCCATCACCCTGCTTGAAGGCAGAGGCTGGCTGAGAAAACCCTAGGAAACTTCTACCAGCCAATGTCCATGCTTCACCTATGCAGAGAAGAAAATCTGATTTTAAATTCTTAAATCTGGTCCATCAAGTCCTCCACTCAACTATAAACTCCATGAAGGCAGAGACTTTGCCTGCCATGTTCACTGCTTTATCCCCAGTGCTTGGAGGGTGCCCAGGATGTAGTGGGCCTTTAATAAATATTTACTGAATAAATTAAAGAATTAATTCCAAATTTATCTTTGTGACCCAAAAAACCTTCCCAATCTGACCTGTAACTTTCCTTTCCCAGAGCTGATGATCTCACTCTCTTACCTCCTTTATAAGTTCACTTCATCCTCCAGTCTCTCTTTTACTTGTATTTTCAACCCCCAACCTTCCATTGACCCCTTTCCACCTGCCTATAGACTCTCCCAGATCTCCCAGGCTAAATAAAACACAGCTCCACTTGGCTTCCTTGCTCTGGGGCATTAGCCCAATCACTTTCTATCTCCACTGAACCTCTTGGAGAACCAGTCTGCACCTTCTGCCTCACTCCATGAGCAGATTCCAAATTGCCAATCCAACCTGTATGCCCACCTCCTTGCAGTATGCCTCCTGCCCCCATCAGTCTTCTAAAATGACTCTCAGGAAGGTCACCTATGATCTTTAATCACCAAATCTGATGGCCCATCCTCAACCTTTCTCCTCTCTCTACTGCAACTCCTCATATTTTTATCAACCTGAAGCTCTGTCTTCAGCTCTTCTGTCTCCATAGTGCTCCTTCATTCTACATTTTGACCACCAAATCCCTAAGCATGCTAGTTACAAATCATATATGTGCTATCCTCTGTTCTCCAGTCACATTTTAATTATTTTTCTGGACTTCTGGACTTTCCAGAATTATTTTGCTATGCACTTCTGGACATTTTTCTGTGATTTCTGTGTTGGAAGTCATTAGCCCAGTCCCTGGTAGTTAATTAACAAGTAATTAAGAGGGAAATTATCTTGGGCAGAGCCTTAGGGGCAACTCTAAAGATGTTTTGCAGGCTGATATCTCCCCCATTTGTCTCAGGACCTCCTCTACACTGTCATAACTTCATTCTACTTTAATGGGTTGAAGAACAAGCCACAGGGGATACACCCATTCCCAGATCTGCCTCTTCCCTGCTGGTTGACTGTGGACACATTTCTTAACTTCTCTGTTTCTCAGTTTTCTTATCTATTAAATAAAGCTAATCATGTTGACTCTGTTGCCTGTTGTAAGGCTTAAGTTATTTCACATAGCACATGGTACATAGTAGGTGATCACTAAGTGGTAGCTCTTTGATGACAATGATGATTATGAATGACTCCCAAATTTCCATTCTTATCCTTGATTCTGCATTTCCAACAGCCCATGGATCCCCCCCATCCACCTATGCAAAGCCATCATCTTTCCCTACCTCACCCAAACCAGCTTTCAATGATTTCCTTATTTGCCTAAAAGCACCTTGGCTGTACTGCCATCAGGTCTGGAGACTTTTCATTTGTCCTTGGTTCTCCTTTGCCCCAACCCCCACATATGTCAGTCTCAAAGTCCTACAGCCACACCCCCTCCAATATCTTTTGCAGTGCAAGTGTGGCTTTCCACCACACTTGCCACAGGTGTGGGACCCTCTTTGACTCCCCATCTGGACCATACTGGCAACCTCCTTACTGACTCCCTCTCACCCCCACCTTACCCACTGTTACCCTGACCAATGCTCTAAAAACACAGATGTAAACACAGGCTTTCCATTGGTTGAGACCAGGGCCCAAAAGAAGTTTATATCCTTCCTCCTGACATTTTGAAGCTGAGCAGTCTGGTCTGACCTGCTTCCCAGCCTCTACTATACGAAGTCCATGAACACAGCAGTTCAACTCTGCTTGGCTCTCTTGCTCTGAGCATTTGCTCAGCCTGCAATGTTCTCACCACCCTCAAATCCCATTCCAGTCCCCTTCCATCCAAGTAAAACTTGTCTCCTTCCTCCAAGACCTGTCTAAAATGTGCCTCATTCATGAAGCCTTCTCAGAGAGAAGGCTTCTTCCCCCAAGAGAGGGGGTCTCCCTGCCTTGGGCCCCCATAGAGAATATTGTTTCCCCCACTAATCTCTGATATGTATCTAATCCCTCATCTCCCCCAGACTCCAACAGAGCATACATTATTCAAGGCCTCTGTCATCCTCTAGATATGGCTTTGTCATCCACTGATCCATGTATAGCACCACCACAGAGCCTGGCATGGAACAACTGCTCACTGTGGTATTTGAATTCAGTTGTTGGATCTTCTCCATTTGCTCCAATGCATTCAATGCAACCATCTCCCATTTATTCCAGCCTTGTGCCTGCTGCATCCCCAGCCTGCAATGGCTCCCACTGCTTCCTCCCCACCCTCAGTGCTCTCTCTGCACCTACAGACTGTACCTACAGGCAGGACAGTATTATCTGTCTCTGCATCTCTGGTGCCCAGCACTGAACCAGAGCCATGGTGGGGGCTTCATAAATATTTGCAGATATGAACTAAACTGAATTCTCACCTAGGTCTCAGGGGAAAGAAAAATCCAGGCTCTCTTCCCGATCAAGGCTTGGAGTCAAATGCTGTACTCCATCCCTACCCCTCCCCTCCCCCACCCCCAACCTCCCTGCCCCACTTCACATAGTGCTTGGGGACTTGACAGTGCCCCAGGTCAACTCCATCCACCCTAACCCTGTTCTTAACCAGGGCCAGGGCAGAGAGTGAGAGATAGATGTGGGAGGAGACAACAGCCTCAGGGAGGAAGGGGCATCTGGGCCCACTGGCCAAGGAGCAGCTCTGCTCTCTTCTCTCTAAACGCCATGAATCATGGGTAATTTTGACCTCCATCCTCCCAAGAGAGCAATATCTTAGCTTCTGTCAGAAGAAGCAGTGGAGGGGAGCTCAGGGGCTCTGTCTCTGTAATGAGTCTCTAAGTGTTAATTAGAACACACTCCCTCTTTTTTCATGTTGCTACTGAGAGATGGCTGCCAAGTCACAGTAGGGAAGGAAGAGCAGCTAGCTGGGTGGCCACAGTGCTGAGGAACACTGGGAAGCCAGGTTGCGGGGGTGGGGTGCTACACCTCAGCTACTCCCAGGTCACAGAGACTTCCTGCAAGTGAGCTGCACTGGGAAGCCTAGTTTGAACTCCAGGTTGGGCTGCTGTCCTCTTTGGTGCTCCCCTAGTGCCCTGGGTGCCACTTACATGGAACTACCCTTCACTGTAACAGAGAAGATAGTGGTAGCTGCTCTGTTAAAATCCTAGACTGTCCAAGTCTTGGCTACCTGAGGGATGCCCCATACCTGGGATGTATCCTCTGACAGTTACTTTATATCACTAAGCCTTAGTCTTCTCATTCTTAAGTGGGGAGAGTAATAGTAACTAGTTCACTGGGAGATGGTGCAGATCTGAGGAGATAATGCATGGAAAACACCCAGTACTGTGCTGAACACATAGTGCCCTTCGTGCCAGCTAGCACTGGTTACATGTCAGCACTCGTGGTGGAAATGTGGACTCCCTGAACATTGGGACTGTGTCTTTGCGTTGTGGTGTCCTGTGTGAGATCTCTCACAGGGCCTGGACAGAACAGCTGTGCAAAACTGTTCCACTGAGCAGAGGGGATCCCTGGGTCCCCATGCCCATGGGAGAGCTCTCAGTTTCAGAGCAAGAAGGTCCTCAGACACATCTGATACAATCCCTTGTTTCACAAATGAAGAAACTGAGGCCCAGAGAACTGGAAACATAAGCACCACTTCTCCTCTTGAGAGATGCCCCATGGTGAGGCTGGCACCTGAGGCTTGGGTATGGGGGATCTACTAGGGAAGGGGCTGCTGTCCAGGAGAACATGGCTTCTGCCCAGGACCCTAACTTGGGCAGCAGGCCTGGACACTACTGACAATGGCTCCATGGTCCCTGGTTGGATGGCACAGAGACTATGGATATAATAAGGGCATCTGAGATGAGCTCCAGTGGGCTGTTCCTCCACACTGGCAGGGGACAGGATACATCTTTCCAGAGAGTCTGAATGCATTTGGAGGTCACTCCTGTGCCCTCTATATCCTTGTCACAGCCACTTTCCTAAAGGGCCCTTCAGGTGGATCTACATGTGTCCCCCAAGGTTGTAGCCCTAAGGATTACAGTGAGGTGAAGTGAGCGAGAGAGCAGAGGACAAGACAAGCTGTGCAGGAGGACCTGCTCATTGTTCAACTATGGGGAGGAGACCAGGGGCAGGGAAGTGGGGAAGCCTGGTGTGGGCTTCATTCATTCATTCATTCATTCATTCATGTATTCCTCCAATCGTGAGCATTTCCTAGGTACCAGAGACTGTGCTGGGTACAGGAAAACAATGGTTGGCAAGGACAGGGCAGCACCTAGTACGTAGAGTGTTGGCTTCTCACACAGACTATGAAGCAAGTAGCACCCCTGGAGGTGTTCCATGCACAATATGCTAAACTCTGTGACAGCCCTGAGAAAGACATAGTTCTTGCCCCTAGAATGGGACAGCAACTGGACAGCACAGAGCCAGCAGTGGGGCACTCAGTCAAAGCACACAGCCAGACTCAGGGAGAGCTGGGCTGACGCCTGAAGTATGAGGAGCTATCACACATGCAAAGGTGACTGGGGGACAGGTGGGGAGTATTCCTAGTAGAGAAAATAAAATATGTGAAGGCCCAGAGGCAAAGAATGGCATGGAGATTTGGGGAAAGGTAAATAAGAAATTCAGGAACCCCAAGTGGGCCAGAAGAGCCCATGGGTGATAGAAGAACCTGGAGAAATGTTTGTCCTACACATCTGAGGAGGTGAGTGTTTTAATCAGATGTGCTATTTACAAGGGGGACCCAGCTGCTATGTGGAGATTAGGCTGAAAGAAGCACAGCCTGAAGCAGGGGGATCTGTGGGGATTTTCCCAGGGGTACAGGCCAGAGATGATGGTGGACTGGCCTGGAGTGGGAACAGGGGGGCATGAGAGGGCAGGATTTGGAAAATAGTTAAGAGGTAGCATCAGTGGGGTATGGGGATGGAGCAGATGCAGGAGAGAGAGAGGAACCACAGAAAATGACTGGCTGATGGAGCAGGACTGGCAGGTTGGTAGACTGGGGAAATGATGATTGTCCAAGATTCCCTCCAGCCCAAGGACTACAGGATTTGTGTAACTGGAAGAGATTGCAGGATCAGAATACTAAATCTTACATCTCAAAGAAAGCTAAAGTAGAGTCAAGTCCTAGCTGAAGGCTTCATGCTCATCCCTATCCCCCTTCAGGTCACCGAGTTATTATTTTTTTCCTTGTCCTCTTTCCAGCATCTTCTTCATGCCAGGCACTGTGTCCAGCACTTGGAATATAAGTCAAGTGCCCTGCCTCCAAGTGGGAGTCAAGTAAACAAGAAATAATGATATAGGGCTAAACAGCTATGACAGGGAAGGCCTGGACTAATGAATCATTGAAAAGGGACATCCAAAGCAGTGTTGGGAGGTCAGGAAAGGCTGCCCAGAGGAGGAAGGAGTGCTGAAAGCGAGTCCTAAAGCAAGAGAAGGAGTGATGGAGGCCAAGTGCAGGAGTGTGGAGGGAATAGGAATATCAGCAGTGGAGTCAAAGGATACAAAGCCCCAAAGAAGTATGAGGCAATGAGGTCCAGAGATGTTAAACAACTTGCCCAACATCACAAAGTCCATTTGCGGAAGAGAGGACAGAGCTCAGTCTCTAGTAACTGTGTGCCATGTTTTCAATCACTTCATTCTAGCCCCTCAATCTCATTTGCCCCTTCCCTCTTCCCCTAGTATATGCTTGGCCCAGAGAAATACTTGAGCCAGGGAAGTGAGCTCTTTTCCAGGACTAGGTCCACCTAGTGTGAGGACCCTATTACCTCTACTAACCCTCACTTTTCCTGTCCCACTCCTGCTGACCTGACATGCAAACCCGTCTATTAGAAACACATCAACTATAAAAAAAGGTCTGTGGTACTAATTGGCAGCCTGACAGCTCTCCATATCCCACCTAGTCATCAGAATTAAAGTCATTCTCCTGCCCAAGCCAAAGTCTGTGTCCTCTTGGCTGTTACTAACTAGATACTCCTTAAATTGAACTGTAATCTCTTTGAGGGGCAGGTAAGGACCATGCTCTAACTGTTCATATCCTACTCCCTTGTGACTTTGCACATTACAGTTATTCAAAAATACTCACTAACTGAGCTCTTACTATGTCCAAGACACTCTGCTAGATGCTAGGGGAAGGTGAATAAAAGATGAATAAGAGGTAGTCTCTGTTCCCAAGGAGCAGAGTCATGGAGAATTGAGAGGACTCTCATCCGGGCCAACTGACCATAAGTAAGCATTCCCAGGAACACAGAACTCACTACCTCCCAAGTTAGACATGTTTTATGTGTAACAGCTCTAACTGTTAATCAAGCTAAAAGCTTCCTCTCCTATACTTCCCTACAGTAGTACCACTATTTTGCCTGGAATTATAGAAAATACACCTAATGCCTTTATCACATGCCAGCACTTCCATATTTAAAGCTAGTTTTCACATCTACAGTTTCTCCATATGACCCCAGCCAATCCTATTCTCCTTCTTGGAGAACCTCAGGATTCTCATCTTCCCCCTTAAGTGAAGCCCCCAGAACCAAGCACAGACTCTAGGCAGGCCCTAACCAGTGTGGGGCTCTGGCCGGCTGCTCCTTTTTCTGGGGCCTTGACTACCACTCTGTAATGGCTGCTGTGCTCCTGCTTCCCCAGCTGTTGATTCACCTTAAACTTACAGTGAACTGAGATCCTAAGGCCCTTCTCCCAGGACTAAGCCTGCCCATCATATGCTAGTGCTGTGGGCTTTTCAAAGCAAGGAGCAGAACTTCAGATTTTTTCCCTATTTCATTTGATTTATTTCATTTAAACCATCTTTCTGTCATGATAAAATATTCTTAAAATCTTGGATTCTATCATCAAGGTATTAGCTGTCCCCTATTAGCAGTGTCATCGGAAAGCAGTACCTTATTACAAATGATTGAACTGGGCAAGACCAAGGACAGTGCCCCACTCACAAGGGAATTGGCACTGATGGGAAAATAAACATTTTTGAGAATTCTGTTTGAGAACAATCCACCCAACTATATTGTGATCTAATCTACTTTCTATCATGTCTACATAGATATCATGAGATTTTGTCAACTTCTTTATACCCCAAACTACAGCTGGCCCCTGACCTAGGATAATAGCTTGGCATAGATGCCTAAAGAAAGAAATTAGGTTGGTTTGGCTTGACTCAGCCTTAATGATCTTTCTACTACCTTCCACTCCCAAGACTCACCTTGTGACTAGGCTAAAGATTGGTTCTTCAGAATCTACTCATTTCAGAGCAAAAAGGACTTCAGAGATGATTCAAGGTTGGATTCCCAATTTTGCTGACCAGAAACCGATGCCCAGAGTGCTTAACTGGCATTCCTGAAGTCACAGAGTTAACTAGAACAAGAACAAGAATTGGATGCCCTAGCTATGGTTCCAAGTTCAATGCCCTTTCTTAACTACATGAAGTCATAATGTCTTTCTCTAAGCACACACACACGCACACACTTATAGATCTTCCTTCAGGTATCTTAATTGTCCAACAAGAAAAACTGTGGTGTTATCATTGGGGGGAGTTGGGTGAGGACCCCCATGACTGATCATTTTCTTCTCTTGCTTCACAGATTAGAAGATGAGGCCTAAAACCCCTCAAAGCAAAAAGAGAGCTCTAGACTTCCCCCAGTCTGGTTTAATCTTGGGAATCCTCAGTCTACCCCGAGACCACTCTCTTTGAACCTCATTTGATCCTGTGCATGCCCAGACATAGAACTTGCCCCTTGAGTGAGCATGTAAGCTGAGCTATCTCATCTAAGTAGCAAGTGTGGGTGGGACTCCCCCAGAGAACAATGGGCCATTTGCCTAGTGCTTTGTGAGGCATTTTAGGCTTCCTGCACGTGGAGAGATGAGCACAGCCCTGGACAAAGTACTGAAAGGCCTGACTTGCAAGGGTGTGACCCTTCCATAAGAGGCTGGTTGCATTAGGTTCTGGGCTGCGGGGAAGGGCAAATTACTTAGCTCAGTTTGAGAGGACTGATGGCAAAAGAGCTGTAGCTACAGCAGAGGTGGGCCCAGCGGCTTCACCTCACCAGTTTGGGAGATCTCTGGTACCCTGGACAGTTCCCAAAGGTATGAGCCCTTCACCACCCTTCCCACCCGCCTTGGAGGCCCTGTGTACCTGTTTATTCTTTAGGTCAAGGGAGAGTTCGTAACCAGAGGCAGCAGGGGCGTGGGAGCAGAGTGCTGTCGCCAGGGCAGGCTGCTGCCAGCCAGATGAGGCCGCGAGGCGGGGACCAGCCCTCAGGGAGGCACCCCCCGCCCCTGGCTGCTCCTCCTCCTCCTCCTGCAGCTCCTGGGCTTGAGCCTTCAGGGCATGGGCACTGGGTCTGCCGGCTGCCACCGCTGCCGCTGCCACCACGGAGTCCTCCATGCCCCCACTGGCCTGGGCACAGGAGCGGTCACTGTGAACAAAAGGCAATGGTGCTCGGTTGGGGGAGAGGGGGACAGGGTGCATGTGGGTGTGGGGGTGGGGGAGAAACTAGACACCCTGGCAGCATGGGCCTTCCTACTGGTGGGGACTGGTGGAGGTGTCCCCTGCAGCCCCCTCTAGGGAGGAGCTATCTCAGTAGGGAATAGCCCCAGGCAAGGAGGAGGATCTAAACTTGGGAAGGGTATCCCATGCAGACTGAAGAAGCAGCTACAACCAGAGGGCATGGACTTCTGCTTAGAAGCAGTAGAGCCAAGTGGTTAAGAGTAGATTGCCTGGGTTAAATAAAATGTGGGCTCTGCCTATCAGCTGTGGGACTCTGAGCAGATTACTTAACCTTACTGTACTGGCTTCCACCACATGTAAAATGGGCATAATAGTAGTATCTACCTCATAGAGATGGTGGAAGACTTAGTTAAAATTCTTAAAACAGTGCCTAGTTCATGGCAATTGCTTCAATAAGTGTTAACTATCATAATTATCAGTGGGCTAGCTCTCTGGCCATTGGCTTAGGCAGCTGGAGGAAAGTAACCCACACTGAACAAGCTCTATTTTTGCCCAGACAAGTCTGGGGAATGTAGTGATGCTTATAGGCCTGGCTCAGGCATAAAGCTCCCCTGGGGCAAGTGGACACCAGCTCTTTTAGGCTGTGTCTGTGAAGAAGAGGGTTCTTGCCCCACTGGTATGGAAAGTGTCTGTTCCTCCCTGGCCCCTCCTCTTCTCCTATGAAGCCAACAGCAGGCTCAGCTGTAGCTACTGCCAACCTGACCACTATAAGAAGACACCTGCTTCCACGGCTGGTGCAGTTCAGTAGACTAAGCACTGGCCTGTGAACCAAGGGGTCACTGGTTTGATTCCCAGTTGGGGCACATGCCTGGGTCATGGGCCAGGTCCCTAGTTGGTGGTACATGAGAGGCAACGACACATTGATGTTTCTCTCCCTCTCTTTCTCCTTCCCTCTCTCTAAAAATAAAACAAATAAAATCTTTCTTTTTTTTTAAAAAAAAAAGAAGAAGAAGAAGTCACCTGCTGATTGGAACACCACATCCCAGCATGCCCTGGAGCATTAGTTCACTTAAGTTGCTCCCTTCCCCAGTCAGCCTCCAAGTTCTACCCTTTCCTCAAGGCTCAGTGCTACCCCACCTCCTCCAGGAAGCCTTCCTAGGTGACTCCAGCTTTCCCTGCTCTATCTGCTGGAGTACTAGGAGCTGCACTTAGAGAGCCACTGTCTATTTCACAGAGGAGAAACATCATTGCTCACAGTATGGGCTCCAACCCAAGCTCTGCCACTATGTGGCTTTGGTCAAGTTGCTTTTTCTCTGAGCCCTGCTTTTCTCATTTTTAAAACAGAGGTCCTAGTACCTACTTTATGGGTTATGGTGGAAGGGGTAAAGGAGTCAGTATAGGAGTCAGTAAGGTGTTTAGCACAGTGCCTGGCAGAGTAAGCACTCAATCAACATTAACTCCTTTTTCTCCCATCCGTCCTCTCCCAGAGGCCAGGGCCTATATTCAATTTGATTCCTTCTCCCACTTAGTGCTGGGCAAAGTATGAGTGCTCAGTAAATATTTGCTGATGACAGAATTGAAGAAAAGCCAAGGGCCAGAGGATGGCCTCTGCAGTGGACAATGATAGCCAGTCAGGACTAAAACAGACCCTGAGGTCATCTAGTTCAGGCTTCTGATCTCCTTTTTCTGCAGAAGAGGAGCAGGGGCCCAGGGAGGTGGGGTGGCCCTAATCAGAGAGCTAGGCAACCTCAGGACTTCCTTATTTCTTCCAAGGCTTTGCCTCCATGTCAGATGCCCCAAATTACCCTGGGGACAGGACCTCTTCCTGTTGTTTCCACCTAACTTTGGAGCCTCCTGGTGCTAGAATAACTAAGGGCAGGGTGAAGGACCATCTGTCCTGTCAGCATTTTCCTGCCCACCCTGCACCCCAATAAAGGAGAGCTCATTGGCCTGCCCTGGAACCAGTAGCCTGCAGCTCCCTGAGACACCCCTCCTTGCTACTGTGTATTCCTATGCTCTGTTGCTCTGTCATTTCTTGTGTGGCCACCAATGAAGCTACATAGTTGGATGAGTTCTAGATATCTGATTTTTTTAACCAGTATCACCATGAGGTTCTTTCAAAGCTCTAACTTCAGCTCCTCTTGCTAGAGTATATGCCCATTCTTTCTGCAGGGCACCTGGAAATAGCCCTTTCTGTCTATGAGCACAACCTGCCTCAGGGCCCCTGGAGGGCAATGTTTAATCTCATCCATCTCCTTTACATCTCCTTGGTACTGATACCCAAGGACATCACCCCAGAACTTTTCACCCCAAAAGGTTTTAAGACTCTACAGAGAACTGGTGGCTACTCAGGGCTACAGACACTTTTAAAAATAGCCCTTTGTTTTCTTTGATTTCTGGAGTGTGCTTGGCAAGAGGTTCTGATGAGGCTGGTAGGTAAATACACTTGCTTCCTCCTCCCTTAAGCAAAACAACTGTGAGGCACATTCCACACCATTTCCCTGAAGTGCCCAGTGCACCGCAGTACCAGTTGGCCAAAGCATGGCCTGACCATTAATGAACCTGTGTTGGCTTCCTTCTTTTCTGTGTCTCATTCCTAACTCCTCTATTGACACTTCTTAGAGTCACCTTGTCCCAAATAAACTATTTGTATTAAAACAAAACAAATTTTAAAATAGCCTTCTTTGTGGGCCACCTCTCTGTATATAGACAAAGGCTCTAAGGCTTTCTCACCTGAACACATTCACAGGGCCTAGAAGTTAGGCTGCCCCGGCTGCCTTCTCCAGCATATATACATGTGTGCATGCATGCACACACATTCATGCACACACAATGCCTCTAAAGAGCTGTGAGGCTCTGAGTAATTCACATCCTGCTCCTGGGTCAGTTTCCTCACCAGTTACATGACAGGAACTAACTTGTCTCCCAGGATCCTTCCAGCTCAGACATTCTGTAAAGTTGGATTCCAGTCCAATGAGACCCACCAGCTCCAAGGTTCCAGGCTCTCTGTCTGGTGGAACCAATTCCACTTTTGCCCACCTATGTGCATAGGGACCTGAGAGACTGTGGCCCTCCCTGATATATGGTTAAAAGTGGAGAAACAGGACCCTTCCTTAGACCTCTCCACAGACTTGTGTGATAGAAGGTGACTGACTATGAAAACCCAGGACTGTTGTCATCAACATGGCAAAGTTTAGATTATATAATGGAGGGCAAAGAACATGGGCTTTGGTTTCAAGAAGACCTGGTGTAGAACCCTGGTCTGCTACAAACTATGTGACCTTGATCAAGTTATTCAACCTCCTCATCTATGAAATGGGCATCCTAATAACTCTTTGGCAAGGCTTCTGTGAGAAATAAATATAGCTTGCAAGGCACCTAGTACAGTGCCTGGCACACAGTAGTCCTTGGTAAGTGGTGATGGAAGTGGTGGCTGCATTCTGAGCTGGAACCCTACATCATGGAGTCCCAAAGGAATCCCCAGAAAAACAGCATGGAGAATTTGTAAGTGGAAAGTGTCCTCAGCATTTAGTCTTCCTGTCAACCTTCGTGAAACAGAAAAAAATAGTGGTTTTTTTTTTTCACCATATCTCCAGGCTTTTCCCAGCCCTCCCAGGGTGTCTAGGGAGAAGACTGAAGATGGACTGGCTTCCCTGAGGCTTCCTCCCACCCCTGTTCTCCAATGACAGGAGTAACAACACAGTGAAGGGCCTTGCTCTAGGATATCACCAAGTCATGGGATCCATGGCTTCTGAGGAATCTGTGTGCATTCACCACCTACAGGCAGTCCCTTTAACTATAGCCACCACAGTGTAGGCATCCTATGGGTGGGCATTTGTCCAGTGCCCGTTGTGTGGATTTGTGCTTTGGTCGCTTTGTCAGGGAGCTGTGAAGCCCTGAGTGTTCAGCACTTCTGTTTAAAGACTGAGCATCAACAGAATGTTCCCAGCTTCTGTTCCACTCTCTGCACTCCATCTATAAAAATGATCCAAGGAAAGAGATTTGAACCTTCATCCTAGCCTGTCACAGCTGGAAGGACCATCTCCTTCAGTCAATGGTCTGTTATGGAATTGGAAGCCCATTGTTCCAGTGCCTGGTACATCATTCCTCCTGACACAGTCTGTATGTCCTTTAGGCTTCCAGAGTTGCTGGGCTGACTTCACACCCTGAAGCTGCCACCCTTAGTGGATCAGATTTCAGGCAGCCTGGCACTTCAACAGGAATCATGTGGAATTCACTCCATGACCTGCATAGCTTCTTGCAAGACCCTTCCTTGAGCTCCTGATGATCATAGCTGCCTTGGATTCCATGTCCAGCTGCAGAAACAGAATCCTTGAATGGCAGTCCACTAGCCTGGAAAAACTCAAGGTCACTGCTGACAAATGGGAGAACACTAGTCACAAGAGTCTTCCCTGGGCTGGGGCATCCACTTGAGAGGTAAAAAGTAGACTGTGAGTAGCACCAAAGTGAGAAAGCTTATTAGGCTGATACATATACAGAGGCCTGGGCCATTCATGGCAATTATTTCACACATGAGAACACAGGATTTGAGTATGGGAAATGAAAGTCTTTGAGAAATTGAGGGAATAAGAGTTGCTCAAAAGAATATTATATGTGCCCAGAACCAGAATGACCTGTATGTTGGAGCTGAATGTCCCATCAGGGGGGATCACTTGTGTGGAAAGCCAGCTTGTGCTCAGAGGGATGCTGGGTGCCTGCTAAGCGTGCCTTGTCTTGGTGTATATGTGACTCCCCTGGGGTTACAGTGGCCACTCTGATCTCAGAGCTGACTTCCTAAATTGCAGACGCTTTAATGCCAGCTCTCTTCTCAAAGCCCACCAGTGACTTTCCAATACTGCTGGGATAAACACCACCAGTGTGGCACTCAAGAGTATCTATGATCTCACCCAAATCTCCTTTTCCAGCCTTATCCCACTGAGTGGTCATCCACACTGAAATGCTCCCCAAACCTACCAAGCCCTCTCAGATCACTATGCCTCTTACATGATTTCCTTTTGCCTGAAATGCCTTCTCCCCTCCATGCCCCTACCCTACCACCCACTCCTGTCTCTGACTTGTCAACTCTTTCAAGACTTACTCATTGCCCCTGAGAAGAGTCAGTCCACCCACCACTGCAATATGATCTAATAACTCTTGGCACTTACCTCTCTTCTAGCAACAACACCATTTTGTACTCTAGTTATTCATCGATGTGTCTTTCTCCTCCACCATACTGTGCCATGTATACCTTTTTCTCACAGGTGCTTATCACAGTGGGCTGGCTCATGAAGCATGTTTAATAAATGTTAAATGAATTGGATGATGGATGGACATCTGGGTGGATGGGTGAATGAGTATCATTTCATCTGTACTACTTTCCCAAGGGCAGAGATACTGGGGTGGGTTTGGTGATACATCACCCAGACCCTCCTTTAAGGAATGACTTCTTGCCCAGCTTTGGGAGTGCTGTTGGATGCTGCCTTCAGTGGCCAGCCCCATCAGTGACTTCAGGGATTGTCTCAGTTAAAGAGAGATACTTGGCCCAAAGTCATGTCTTTCCCAGGGCTGACTGCATGATGAATTGAGGTGGTGATATGAAGACTTAGCCATTTGGATGCTGAGGTAAGTTGATAGGTCACTCTCATTCCAGAGCTGGCCATAGGATTGGCCAAGTCTTCAGTTGTACCTCCATTGCATTTGAGTTCTCCCTTTGTCCCATGCTGTGTTCCTCCCCTCCCTTCCATGGATGTTGATCCCAAGTGCATCGCCTGGTAAACATTTGGCACCCTGAGCTCAGTGTCTGCTTCCTGGAAAATCCAATCAGTGACAGATACCCAGCTTTTCCTTTTCCTTCCTTTTTCTTGACAGCCAGGACTACCCTGGTCTCCCCACCCCCAGACCTGTGAGCCTTTCTGGGTTCCAGCACCTTTGACAAGAACTCTGGGCTCTCTTCCCAGAAAAATGCATATTACTTCATGTATGCCAAATTTTACCTCCACATTCAGAGGCCTTACAGACTCCATGGACCTAGGCTTAAAACACTGTACTAAAGAGATGATCATGAATTATCTTCCATATACTGAGGACAGTGCGAAGTATTGTAGGCAGCTCTGGTCATACGGAGAAATTGTTTGGGTACCACATACTATAGAGCTTTCAGACATTCATCACTGTTGTCCTCAACACTGATGAAATCCTCGTTCACAAGTAAGAAGGCTTGAATTAAGAGAGGCCCCTGGCTCTGCAACTTAACTAGTTGGTGATCTACAGCAAGATACCTTACTTTTCTGCACCACAGTTTTCTCATTTGCAACATGAAGATATGAATATCTCTCATCCAAGAGAGTGCTGAAGTGAAATGACTTCCTAGATTGGGATGCTGGCCACCACAGGATATTTAGCCTTTCTACAAGAGCAATGACTGACAAGGAGGGCACCTGGCAGGACCCTGGCATCTGTGCTTCTGTGGCCTCTGCCAGGAAGCTGAGTCCCTGAGAGAAGCTGGAGGGAACAGGAGTGACTGAAGAGCTGTGTGAGAGTGAGGAGAGGGCGTGGGCTCTGCTTGGAGAGAAGATATCAGGGGCAGGGGCACCCAGGCTCACGCTTCCATACCGGAGACTGGCTTGGGTGGTGGTAGCCCTTGGCACAAATGTGGAGAAAGGAATGAGGAAGAGCTGGAAGGCTAGTCCTGAGGCTTGTTGGTACTAATGGTGGTGTGCAGCTTGTGGGGTGGGGGGTGGGGGAAGCTGCTCTCCTATCTGCACATGGCTATGACAGTAATTACTAGAGACTTGCTAGGAGTGTTTGGAAGGCTGCAGGCCTCCTCAGGCTGGAAGACTCCCCACACTGGATTATCCCAGACTTGGCCAGGCTTTTTAAAGCCCTTCTGGGACAAAGAAACTAGGCATTTTCTAGATAAAAGCTAACAACATGCCTCAAATGTCCAGATTTTTCAGCCTTTACTGAAACATTTCTATCTTTCCCTTGTCTGAGTCACTAGAGTGATCTTAGATGGTCAGAATAGTCACCGACCAAGAGAAGCCAAGTATCCTTTGAGGTCCCAGATGATACTGGGGAGGGCTGAGGTGAGCAGAGGCCAGAGGTAAAAGCCTTTGTGCTGATTCAAAGAACAGGCTGGAAAATGCTGCCCGAAGTGGTGGGGGCCCTGGGAGTCAGGGTCCAATGTCACCTCCATCTGCAGCATTCGGTATGACCTTAGGAACATATGGCTTCTCTCTGGACCTCTGTTTCCTCATCATGAAATGGACAGTTAAAGCAAGACACTGTGATATCTGGAAGGAAGGAGGGGCCCAGCTTTCTCTCTCACCCCTTCCTTCTGCACCAGCCCTGCTGTGTCAGCCCTCAACACCCAAGGACACAGCACAAGCCTCCCCTAGCCTCCCTTATGTCATTTAATCCACACCAGCACCTCCTCTGGCCTGTGGCTCCTTGACCTACATTATCCAAGCTAGAAGCCAGGTCTCAGAATAGAAACCCCTGGAGGATGGCAGCTGTGGCTTTCCAGGCTCATCCACTCGCAGAGGCTGCCCTGACTTCATTGGTTTTGACAGATGAGTCTCCCTCCCATCTCCCCAGGGCTCTGAGCGAATAAGTTATTCTCTGCTGTCCGTTCCTTGGAGAATCCAGACTTTGGTCTCACAGCTGTTCCAAAAGGTGCTGGCCAGTTTGGTTTGTCTGTGGGGCTTTCTTTCAAAGGGAGGGATTTCTGTCAAAGGGAGTACACTTCTCTGAGCTTGCACCCTCCCCACACCCAGGCCCACAATACCAACAAGGCCCTCACTAGAGGTGGGTCAAGGGAGCAGTTCAGACAGCCTGTCCCCAGATGTCCAATGTGGAAAGCACTGCTGCTTAGCTCACCCCACAATGGAACATTAGCACTTGGGCATGTCAGAACCTGACCTGGTGCACCCCAGCCAGGTCTTATCTAGAAGCTTCCTCAGGACAGCTCCCTCACAAGCTCCCAAGCTGGCCACACTGACCAATGCCATCTTATTGCCTCTGGAATCCTAATATTTTTTAGAATTTTATTTTCTCACAAATAGGCATGGATCCGTAGCAAAATCAAGCCCTAGGCACATCCTGCCTTTTCCCTGCCCCTACCACAGCACACAGTTTCACAAGTGCACGCTTCTTCTAACCCCAGCAGACAGAACTCAGTGTGCACCTAAATACACCTCAGATCCTCTCACCTTTTATGTCTGCTCACATCATTACCCCTAAGATAAAATGCTTCTCCTCCTAACATTCTCATCTTATCAATCTTAAGATGAAGTTCTGGAACCACTCCCCTTAAAACCATCCCTGAACACACAACCTAAAGTAATCTCACAGTTGGTACAGACAGCACTTAATATTTATAGCCCAGTGAACTATGGCTTTTATTTATTTTTTCTTTTATTATGAACTGGTCTGTAATGTAAATATTAATAACATATGTGTCCTGGCTGGTGTGGCTCAGTGGATTGAGTGCTGGCCTTCGAAACAAAGGGTCAACAGTTCAATTCCCAGTCAGGGTACATGCCTGGGTTACGGTCCAGGTCCCCAGCTGGGGGCATGTGAGAGGTGACCAATTCTCTTCCTCCCTTCCCCCCTCTCTAAAAGTAAATAAATAAAATCTTTTAAAGAAAATAACTAACATATGCAAAGTATAAAGAAACATATATACTTGCACCCAGCTCAAAAAATAGCACATTAGAAGCCTTTAATACCCCATGCATTCCTCCTTTCCTCCTCAGAGGAATCCCTGTCCCAAATTTGTGTTTATCATTACCCAGATTTTCCTCCAGGGCAGATTCCCTCTTATCTTTATGTAAACAGTGGTGGCTGCCCAGCAGGAGCACCAAGAGTTGGATGGGGAGCTGGATGAGGAGGCTCAGGAACACTCCAGGTCTTGGCCATTATTCCAGCAAGGAAGACTTTCAGGGAAGAAGATGAACTTGTCCCATGAAGACCCACCCCCTGCTGGCCCTTTGTGGCCTGGGTGTGTAATGATGTCCAAATGGACCACAGTGACTGCCAGGAACCACACAGGTGATGCTGGGACTGGTGTCCTGAAGAGAGGCATCAGCTGCTCACCAGCTGGGAGCTGGACACCTGGTGTGAGTGCCTCTGGAGCTCCTGAGAGGAGGGAACATGTGAGGCCACAGGCCATGCTGGTCAACTCCTGATCAGGGGCGGTACTGTGGCAACTTGAAGTGCGGGCTTGGGGCCAGGCTGCATGGGCCAGAATGCTGGCTCTGCCTTTCACCTGCTGTGTGCCCTTGGGCAAGTTGCTTAACCTCCCTGTGCCGCATGTTCCTCTCTATGGAAGAACTAAGTAGTGATATATGTTAAATGCTAGGTAAGCCCTATGTAAGTGGTAACTGTCTTTTTCCTTTTTAGGATTTCCAACATGCTATTTTGCTAAATAAGAAAAATTGTTAAAAGCACTCTTCAGTTTCCCTATAATATTATTAAAAAATTAAAAGTGGGGGACTTCCAGCCAAGGTGGAGGCATAGATGGACACACTGTGCCCCCTCGCACAACCAAAATTAAGGACAACAAGGATTTAGAAACAAGAAAACAACCAGAACTAACAGAAAATTGAACTGTATGGGAAATCCGACAACCATTCATCCAGACCGGTAAGAGGGGTGGAGTCACGGCAGGAGGAAGTAGAGGTTGGCGGACCAGCAGCTCGTGGGCCCCAGGAGCAAGATGGCTGGCTGACCAGGCAGTCCCACATTCACGCGCAGATAATCCAGGTGAAAACGGGGAATAAGACGGAACTCACAACTTATTTCCCCAGCGCTGGGAAATAAAACCTAAAAACACCAAGACCCCACCCTCACTACAACATCACAACCCAGAGACTAGGCTGCCCCACCCTGGGGAACACCTAAGGCTAAGCCCCTCATATGTAACAGCCTCAACCAGATTTTTTAAAAAAGGCTCAAATGGGAGAACAGATCAAAGCTCCAGAGCCAATTCATCTAAGCAACCAAGAGATAGCCAACCTATCAGATGCACAGTTCAAAGCACTGGTTATCAGGATCCTCACAGAATTGGTAGATTTGGGTCACAAATTAGATGAAAAAAATGAAGGCTACAATAAGTGAAATAAAGGACAACACACAGGGAATCAATAGTGATGGGAGGAAAACTGGGACTCAAATCAATGGAGTGGACCAGAAGGAAGAAACAAACAATCAAACAAAAAAGAATGAAGAAACAAGAATTCAAAAAATGAGGAGAGGGTTAGGAACCTCCAGGACATCTTGAAACATCCCAACATCTGAATTATAGCGGTACCAGAAGGGGAAGAGGAAGAGCAACACGTGGAAAACTTATTTGAACAAATAATAAAGGAGAACTTCCCCAATCTGGCAAAGGAAATAGACTTCCAGGAAGTCCAGGAAACTCAGAGAGACCCAAAGAAGGTGGACCCAAGGAGGAACACACCAAGTCACATCATCATTACATTAGCCAAGATTAAAATGAAGGAGAGAACTCTAGAAGCAGCAAGAGATAAGGGCACAGTCACCTACAAAGGAGTTCCCGTCAGACTGTCAGCTGATTTCTCAAAAGAGACCTTACAGGCAAGAAGGGACTGGAAAGAAGTATTCCAAGTCATGAAAGGCAAGGACCTACATCCAAGATTGCTCTATCCAGCGAAGCTGTCATTTAGAATGGAAGGAAAGATAAAGCGATTCTCAGATAAGGTCAAGTTAAAGGAGTTCATCATCACCAAGCCCTTATTCTATGAAATGTTAAAGGGATTTATCTAAGAAAAAAAGAAGATAAAAAATATGACAGTAAAAAGACAGTAAACTCACAGGTATTAACAACCATACCTAAAACAAAAGCAAACTAAGCAAACCACTAGAACAGAAACACAGAAATGGAGATCACATGGAGGGTTAGCAACAGGGGAGTGGGAGGAGGAGAGAGGGGGAAAAGGTACAGAGAATAAGTAGCATAGATGGTGGGTAGAAAATAGACAGGGGGAGGGCAAGAATAGTGTGGGAAATGTAGAAGCTAAAGAACTTATGACACATGGACATGAACTAAAGGGGGGGTATGTGAGTGGGAGGGGGTGTGCCGGGTGGAGGGGAATGATGGGAGAAAAATGGGACAGCTATAATAACATAATCAATAAAATATAATAAAAAATTAAATAAAAAATTAAAAGTGCAAGAAGGATATGATTTCTGAATAAAGAACAGTCCTTTAACTTGAACTACCATTTTTTAATGTGTTTGGTGTCTTGTACTAGAGTTCTTTAAGTGACGAAACATTGGACTTTTCTGTATAATATTATTACTGAAGCTCTGAATCAGGGATGATGCCAAGAGAAGCTGACCAGAAGGCAGTAAGAGCCAAGCGGAGTGTAACAAGTATGAGATTGAGAACCAGACAGACTGACTTTAGTTAAAATCCAGCCACTATCTATGTGGCATTGGGCTAGTTCCTTAACTTCTCTGAGCCTATCTCCTTGTGTGTGAAGTTAAGATACCTACCACATGATTTTGCTAGAAGAGTTAGTAATGTCCGTAAAGCCTCTGACACCTATTGGATGCTGGGTAAGTGTAGCTTTCCTACTGTAATCTGGGTCTGTTGTGCTTCCCCAGCTTCTGGCTCAAGAGTAATTGCTGCCTGGAGAACAAAGGCCTTGTCTTGTTCTCAGATCTCACAGAGAGCCTTCTGAGGGTCACCTACACAACCATGTGTGCACACAGCCCAACCCCAGGCAGGGCATGACCTAAAGTCCCTTCATTTCACCCATGTCCTGGTCCAACCAGATCAGCCCTACCTCACCCCAGCAGAGTAGATGTTCCTTTCCAGGGAAGCATATCCTTCAACCTCCTCACTGGCTCAACTACAGCACACGCCAGGAGAAAGTTCTCTGATGGCCTACATGTGCTTTTGGCAGTCAGGTGTGTGTTTGCCAAAACAGGAGTCTTGTAACACAAGAGATGGAAATGGCAGAATTACCTCTAGTGTAGGCAATTGCTATGGACATCCATCAAGTTAGTATGGAGAAAAAGTTCTACCTGTTTCCCTACAGTTACCTTCCTTATTGTTACCTTTCTTACTGGAAGTCCTTCCTAATATCTAGCTTCAATCTTATTTGCTTCAGTAGGAGCCATTCACAAGCTTACAATAACAGAATGGCTGTGCCATTTCCCACATGTCTGTGGGTTTCATGGGTCACTTACAAAAATGTTTTGAAGGAAGGGACAATGCCGGACACACTGGCTTTGGGAAGAGGCCTCAGAAATCCCAGCTTGGAGAGCCCTCCACAGGCAGGGCAGGAGTCAGTGCCAGGCCATAAACCTTTCCCTGAGGTGGCTAAATGGTCTCCTTCTCTTAGGAGAACAGGCAGTCAAACTGGCAAGAAGATTTTCCTGATAAAAACGCTTCTGCTCTTAATCTCATCTTAGCCTGCCCCATAACAGCCTCGTGGTGGGTTAAATCATATCCTCTTGTGCCCGCATGTCTAAAAAAATCTTTTTCCCAGCCTGCAGCCCTGCCTCATTGGCATTCACCTGGGCCTTTAGCTCCTTCAATCTCTTCCCCAAACTGGTTCCTCATTTCTCAGAGTCAGTCTCTCTCTCTCTCCCTCTCTCTTTCTATCTCTGTCTCTCTGTCTCTCTGTCTCTCTCTCAGATATTGGGCTTTTCCAGTCAATGCTATGTATTTCATGGGCCCAGGCTTGAATAGAAACATCCAAAAAAACTGCTCCTTCTCCATGCCCATCACCCCCCATCCAAGGGAGGGAGGGACCCTCTCCATGAAGGGCAGGGCTCGATGGCCCTGAGCAACATGCAAGCTAGTGTGTCCCTTGCTACCTGCCATACCAGATCTCTGCCACCAGGACCCCATCCCTGAAGCAGTGAGCCATTCTCTCTAAACTGAGTCTCTAGCCCCTTCTCCTGGGACTCCTGGGTCCTAACTGGTTTCCCCTCTGTGCTCTTGAAAAATCCAGCTTTAAAATAGCTAGCATTTATTGAGTGCTGACTATATACCAGACTCCTTGCCAAGCATCATTTCATTTAACTCTCCCAACCACCCTAGTGGTAAGTGGTTGGGGGTAAGTGGTATTGACATCCCCATTTTACAGATAAGTAAATCAAGGATTAGAATGCTTAAGTAATTGAACCAAGGTCACAGAGTTTGTAAGTGGCCAAGCCAGGACCAGAACCCAGGACTAGCACCATATTCAGTGCTCCCCTGAAGTCTTTCTGAGCTGGTCTTCTAGCTCAGGGCATTCCTTTACCAGCTTTTCTCCTCTCTTCCTTTCTACCCTAGAAGGGAATCCATGAAGATCAACTGGCATTCAGCCCTCTGCCCTTGGACAAGAAAGGGGACTCATATTTTAAGTTCTTTATTGATCAGTAATTAAGAGTATCCTGTTCACCAGGACCATTTTTTATTAGGAATTAGTAAACTCATGCTAATATGCTACATCAGTCTCTCATGAATTTGTCTCTGGCGAGTCAGTTTCCCCAGAATCAGAGGGCCTAGGATAGCCTAATTGATCTCCAAAGTTGCAAAACCTTGGCATAGACTTAGAACACGGTGACTACCCCATGACCCCACCAGTTTGTGTGGGTAGTAGCACCAGGGCGTGACAGAGGCAACACATTCAAATGGTGACAAGGAGGAGGCAAGGCCTTCATATCACTGCACTTCATGTGGCTGTCATCTTAGTTTCTGCCAGGATCTACCCTTGGACTCTGAACAAGTGGCTCCTCTTTTCTGAGTATTTCCTTGACTATAAAATGGACACAATAATTCTTGCCCTTGTGACCTTTAACAAGTTGCTGATGAAGCTCAAATAATAACTGAAAGGATGAGAAGGAGCTTTGTAATCTGGAAAATCTTGTACACACATGAGATGTTAAGGTCATGGCTGACGTTCCACTTCAGCCTCCTTCATTTCCCATCATTTCTGTCCTGGGAGTGACCAGAACAGCATGTGGGTCTGGCACCAAAGCTGAAGCCCATGGCATGGAGGAGGGAAGGGGGTACCACACTCTCCCTGCAGCACTCTGGGGGCCCACCACCCAGACTGGGCCACCCAAATGTGTGGAAAACAGATAAAATGAGAGGACGCACTTGTGCAAGGACTATAAGTTATGAGTAAGGTAAGGATTTTCTCCTTTTTAAAACTTCTTTTTGTGTTTTAACAACAAGCAAAACAGAGAAAGAATAAACCCATGCACTGGCTCTTTTCTCACGTACACTCATACTAGTTCAAGCGTTGCTTTCCCACATGCCTCTTGGATCTACTGTCTGTATCACATCATTTGCCCCTTGTTTTGCTTTGGATGCTCCTGGTCTCTCCATGTGTCTGTCTCCTCCTTGGCCAAGTTACAGTGCCTTCTTAAAGAATCACTGCTAGGAGGGCCTTGAGGATTAGACAGTTCCCCCACCCCATGTTATAGCTGATGTCACCAAGGCACAGAGAAGGTGGGTACCTTATTTAAGTCAGGTTTCACCAGGAAGCCTGACTTCTGCCTTGTTTTGCACTTCACCAGCTGGGAGACCATGGGTAAGGCACCCTTGTCTGGTCCTCAGTCTCCTACCTATTCAGTCAGGGCTGCTGCATGCCTTGGCTTGCTTCCAGCCCTGACGTCCTGAGGTTCTAAATCAACAGACCATTCTCATTGTTCCACCTGGGGCCTCTCCTCACTGGAGACCACAACACATGCCAGTCTTCCCTCAGAGACAGCTGTCTTCCCCAGTTTGTTTTTTAATTATCTCCAAAGAAATGTCAAACTCTCCTTTCTTAAGCCATCCCAAGGTCTCTCAAAGGCAGTAAAGTCTTTAAGAATGCCTGGTATGATTAAATCACACTTGCTATAGATTAAGATTATTTCTTCTTTTCTGATTTTGTAAAACAAATTAAAACCCTTTTTGTCATACATCAGAAACACGTATTAGAATTACAAATTATTTTCATTGTCATAGTGTTGGTTAGAAGATAAATGAATAAGTAATGATGCCCTTGCAGAGGAGAAAGACCAAACAAAATGAGAAAAGCACAGGAGATAGTGAGGTCAGATAAATCTCTAGGCCTGATGGCAAAGAGAGGCGACCATTTCCGGGAACAAAAAATAAAATCCAAAAGATTCAAACAAGAAGTTTTCAGTTAATGAAACAAAAATTTGTTTCCCAGAAAATTGGACAAAACTCTTCATTAATAAAAGCTGACTGAACAGAGATAGCCAGACATTTCATTTTGTTGTTCTGGAAGTATTATCTTTCATTGTTTATTTTTTTAAATAATAAAGCCTAGAGTTTTGGGGGGGGTTACCCCTAATAAATGTTCTCTGGATCATCTTCCTCCTCAACTTGGTTGCTCTGATGTGTTTTCTTAATTTGCCTGGAGCCTGAAAACAGCCTCATACACAGCAAGGAGGGCAGGAAAGAAAGGCCTGACCTTCTTAGTCCTTGAACTACAAGTCAGGTTCTCTGAAAGGAGCTGACCTACAGCAGCCTGCTTCCTGTGGTAGGGGAAGTGGGAGATAGCTGCTCGCTCCCCCTGCTGCACTTTCACTTCCTGTGCTCAAAACCACCTCCATTTTGTTATCTGACTCTAGTGGCAGAAACTGCAGCAGATGCTGGGTTCAAATCCTCACTCTGCCATGTACCAGACACTGGGACCTTGGTAAGTCATTCATTATCTCTGACCCTCAGTTTCTTTGTTTGTGACACAGGAACAATCATAGAAGCATTTTATAAGCTTTTAGCGAGAATTAAATACTACTTGTATAGCACATAGCAAGTACTCAGTATATGACAGCTAGTGTTCTCTTTCCCTCTCTCATGGGTGGGGACACAAAACACAAATACTGAGTGAGGAGAGATTCTCTGATCATCTTTCAATGCCACTGACAGGAAGGTGAATGTCTTAACGAGCAGCTCTTTGAAGGTGTGCCCCAGCCAGGCCTCACCCACACTGTGTAGCCCTCTGACTTAGGTAAGAAGGTCTGACTTGTGTAGCCTTACATAAGTTTCCTAAGTCTCTCTGGTGACAACCTAGGCCTCATGAAGAGACCAGTCTCAGAGGATGGCTCAAGGCCTAGGAGGGAAAAGCACACCAGAAAATTGACCTGCACAAATACTTGACTCTAAACATGAGTTTCACATCCAAGCTGAGGAACGTCTTCTGGACAGAAAGTCAAACATCATGACAAAACAAAGCTTTCCTAATGCTTTCTAGAATTAGTGGGGTACCAACTGCCAAGGTATCACAGTATTTCCACACCTATTTTGTTGTGGTGCCTACCAGGTCTGGCAGGGAAGACACAGGTGGGGCAAATTGCCAGAAAGGTAAAGTGACAGGTCACACAGTTCATTGGGGGACAGATTTCACTAGCTCCCGGACCACATTCTTCTGCCATCTGGTTGTGGTCACCCTCAGATATGGAGCCCAGCCAAGGTGAATTCTGCTGTAACTACAGGAGATCCTCAGAAGACTGATCAGCAAATCTGCTCAAAAAGCCCAAATGAAAAGGATCAAGCCTCTCCCCTACCCCTTCTGTGTCCCACACCAGACAGAGTCTTCAGTCCCCAGAGTCCCAAATGGGCCAAGCAGGCAGGATGCTCCACTCCAGGTCAGGGCATGGGAATTTCTACAGCTCTGGCTCAGGTCACATGATCCCAATTCTTGCAAAGGCCTCTGGGAACTAGACTCTGAAGGAGACCAGACAACGTCCCCTTGGCCTTACCCGCCCCCAACCCCAACCCTAACCCCTACCCCAAGGCCTGGGAGAAAAGCTGAGGCTTTTACGTGCCTCTCTAGGGATTTGGAGAATACAGTCTGTAGCCCCTCCCTTTTCCACCAGTGGGTGGGGCAGGTTTCCCAGCATCCTCTAAGCCTCAGATGTGACAAATGGAGTAGGCACTGACACCAAAGTTCCCAAACCCTGAAGTTTGAAGACTAAAACTGCGTTGATTGAGAATTTAATTGCTCCATAATGACTGAGCAAACACTGGCTGGTCCATTGATCATGCCTCAGGCCAGCTGGGGAGAGAGGAAAGGCAGCAGAATGCACAGGACAACACTAACAGAGGGCTCTCCCTGAAGTCATTTTTGGAAGGGTGACCCTTCCAAGTCATTCTGGAAGGGTTCTTCCAGAGCCTGAAGTCACTGCCACATACAACCTGTGGGTCTGCGGGCTGGTTAGCAGGTGACAGACAAGAGGAATGGAGGCACTAGGAAATTCTGGTTATTTGTTAGGCAGGAGGCTGTCTCAACGCATGCAGTGGAAAATGTGGGCTACAAAATCCTTTTTTTTTTTAATGGGAGGAAACATAAAACCCAGTGCATAAAAAAAATAAATAAAACCCCAGATTACACACTAATATATTCAGAGAAGTTAATTTTGTATGACTGAATTTAATTTTTATTTTCTTTTTATTCCTGTATTTTTCACATTTCTAACAACTAGCAAGTATAACTAATAAATCAGAGAAAATAAATGTTATTTAAGATCAAATAAAGTATCATGAAGTATTTCTCCTATGCTACTTAAAAAAAAAAAAATCCTAGCAGCAGCTCTGTGGAAAGAGGATGCATTTGGAGTTAGGCCTGGGCTCACCCAGAACTGATTCCCAGTGGTCCCTCTATCAAAATATCCAATTTCTCTCCATCCCAGATTCCTTATCTGTAATCAGGAGAAGCAGCTATCTCACAGAGAATTAAGTGAGATAAAATATTGAGAGTACCTAGTACAACATTCCTGGCATGTTCCATAAACATTGTGTTCAATGAATATTAGTGTCTCTTCCATTCTGGAGTAGGGCAGAGTCATTTAAGAAGAAGGACCAAACACTGGGGGTGAGTCAGTTCAGTTTTCTGGGGTAGAGACTGCACCCCATCCCCACCATTATCTCCTCCTCAGCAGGCTAGGGGTTATTCTGTTTCCTCCCCAGCACCTCCTCTTTCTGACCTGCCCCCAGCCTTTTGTCATTACCTTAATAGAAGCCAATCTTCCTCATCTCTCTCCACTGCCACCCAGGGAGACAAATGGGCTGCCATTCTCCTAGATGCTAGGGGGCAGCTGGCCAGCTCTAGGGTCATTGTTCCCAATGTCACTGAGAGCCTGAGGGGGAGGGGAACCCATGGGATAGAAAGTAGGGCTGCAATTACCAGCCTCCTCAATTCCCCAGAATAAAGAAAGCCCTTTCCACCAACTAGCAGCAGGGAGGAGGTGGGGAAGGCAGATGAAAGAGCCTGACACAATCTTGCTGCCCTCTGGCTGGCACTGGGCCCACTCCCACAGTTCTCACCTGAGTGTCTATTACCCTGGTGAGCACATGCTGTTTGCCTAGGGATAGGTGAACCTAAGCACAAGGGAGCCCACAATAACTACCAGCCCCATAGGCATTCCATTGTACCCCAGTCCCTGATGCCTACCACTTAGCCTCCCATCTCACAGACACTCAGCTTCCAGACTTGCTCAACCTCAGAGAGCATCACTTCCCACTTCTGGGAGCATCACTTCCTGGGAGACCCCAGGTCCCAAGACAGATTTCTCCTGACCCCATGCCCCAAAGGCTGTCTGTTCTACAGATGGGGAAGCACAAAGGAACAGGACTGGAGCTTCCCCCTCTTTGGGAGGGAGTGAGGATCTCTCCAGGCTCTGGGGCTCAACCCTGGGCTGAGGGTTTTTCCTCCCCACCCCTCCCCACCCACCCTGCCCTCAAAAGCAACTCCTCTCTATCAGTTTATACAGATCAGCAGCACTGCAACCCCAAAAGCATGACCCTAAAGGCTCAAAGAAAGGAATTATTGCTCAGCCCTACAGCTTGGGTGTGGGCAGAGAGGGGACAGACCCATCAAACTTGTGCTAACCTTGGTCACCACTGGTTTTAGGGTACAGTGGAAGAAGGTGAGGGGGCCTCTGTGGCCAGCTCTATGATCATACAGGAAAGTCCCCAGTGACCCTGAGATCTGATGATTGGTTTGGATTCTTTATTGGTGTCTCCTGTAGAGATTAATTGGCCCATTCCTAGAAATGCTCAGAAGAGGCTGATCCAGCCAGAGGCTGAAGGAGCTGGTGGAAAACCAGATTGGCCTGTGGGGAGGAGCCTGGCCTGTGTTAGAGGGCTATGTGCTGGCCCTCAGCCTGGTCTCTGACCTCTGCATTCTTACAGAGAAACTCACAGGGAAATGGGACACCTGGCTAAAGAGGCATTAAGGTCTGGGAAGGAGTCAGGGATAGGGTTGGGAGCAGGGATGTTGGGAGTCTGATGGGAGAAAACTTATCTCAGGATGGAATTCCCCCAGGAATCCAAGAATAGACAGAGTGACACATATACTGTCAGAAAACATCTAGATAGGCTCCTTCCAGAGAAGCCAAGAAACTGTCATCAGAGGCACAGACAGACAGACAGACAGAAACACACTCTAGGAAACTACAAACCAGACAGACATGACAACTTAGAATAACTGGGAACAGAGATAGAAAACAGGTAGACCAACTTGGACGCCGAACTACCTGCCCCACCCAGAGGGGAGGGCTGTAATAGGCAGCACCTATAGGCTCCTCCACGAACCAACATTCAAGAAAATCTGCCACCCATCCACCCTCCCTCCTAGAGCACCCTTGCCCCAAGGTTGGGGCCTGCCCCTCAAGGGGGAAATTGAGATAATAGGTTTCTTAACATCTCACCCAAAATCTTGGAAAAGAACCCTTATTTTCTTGAAGCCCAGACCCCCTGAGGGGGCAGCACCCCTCCCTACCCCCACATATACCCTCCTCTCTCCCACCACTTCCCACCAGGAGCCACATGGTAGGGTGGATCTGGCCAGGCAGAGGAGGGTTGGCACATGAAAGAGTGGGAGGGGTGAGTTTGAGAGAGAAGAGGGACAAGAAAAAACCCAAAGGAAGATTTCTGTTGTTGGGTTTTGTGAGGGTATGATGTTACCCATTCTCACCAATGCCTGGTGCTTGGGTGGCAGCAATGGGGTGGGAGGCAGACCAGATGGTTTCCTTGCTGCTGCCCCCATGACAAGGAGGAGATTTTTTAGAAGACACAGGAAGAGCCAGGGCCTGCCATCTCTTTCTTCCCAGACCACCCCTGTGCCACACCACTCTCTGTCCTCTATTCTTCCTCCTCCACTTTTTCATTCTTGCATTTCCCTCCTTCCTTCCAGTTTCCAGGTGAGCCATTCTCAATTTGGAGGCATCACAATGCCCCCCCCAGATGGGGGCCTCCTCAAAGATCCAAATGGTCTTCCTTATCCTTATGTCCCAGCACAGCACTTGGCACAGAGACCACCCAGGGCCTCACACAGAGCCTGGTCCTTTCCTTTGCCTTCCATCCTCCAATTTGGTCAGCTACAGGGAACAACCATGCCTCCTGCAACCTTGGATTGAAGGGTCTGGAGGGGTTATTGTGTCCCATCTGCCATAGTTTCCTTGTCAGAGTCCTGCTTTGCACTCAATGCCCTCTGACTTCCCTTCAAGGATAAATGAGTGGTAATCCCTTTCAGGGGGTGGTTTTCTGTCCTTAAGCTCAATAGCCACCATCTCTGATTATTATCTAGTTATTGTCCAAGGAAGAAAGGGAAAGATCATGGAATGGTTAAATCCTAAACCTGAAAGTGGTGAGCAGGGGGAGTCAATGCCCTAAGTGCGCATCTGGGCATTGGTACTTACTGGCTGTGTGACCATGGACAAGTCCCTTGAGTGTTCTGAACCTCACTCACCTCTCACGTAAGACAGGGATTATAAAGCCTGCCTGGTCATATTTCCCTAAGCAGGTAAGAGCCTCAGTGAGGTTATATGTAAATGTTATGTTCTAAATAGACCGACCCCTTCCTTATACAGATGAGGACACTGAGGCCCAGGGGAATTAAATTGCCCAAATTCATTCTGACAACAGGAAACTGTAGATGGGGCAACTTTTAGTTGAGAATGGAAGGATCATGACTCTGAATGAAGTAAAGAATAGGAGAAATGTGCAGAACTGTGAGACAGAAAAATTGATGGAAAAGAGAAGAAAACAAAGTGTAATGGGGACAGAGACTGGCAGTACACACAAATCAAGATGAGAGGGAGAGGAAATTGATGTGGGCAGGGAAGAGGGGATGGAGGAGCAGAAGGTCAGTGAGAGAGATGAATGTGGGAGGAGAAAGGTGAGAGCATGATGGAGAGAGAACCCAAGGAAAGGAGACAGGGGAAAAAAGAGGGCATATGAATAACTCGAAACAAGATGAAGGAGAAAGCCAGGGACGGTGACACCAAATGCGAAGTTTGTAAAATCCTGAAAATAAACTCAGTCATCTTGGATCCTTTCTGGAAAGAGAAAGATTAGGGGAAAAATGTAAATATTTGATTTAAGAGGAAACATGGGCACTATCATTGATTGAACAACTATTGAGTGGCAGACAACCTACTGAGTGGTATATCTATAAACATTAATTTCCCTTGATATTTATAAATGTATTTTATATAGGCCATTTAGAGGGGAGGAGCATAGATTTGGGATTTGAACAAAAGGGCATAATGTCCTCAAAACTTGGGAATGGCTCATCTGAGGTCCAGAGGAAGCAAAGAGAAACAAAAGTATGAGGAAGGAGGTGAAAACAAACAAATGTGCAAAAACACAAGACCCAAGAAGAAGAAGCCAAACGGCACAATGGTGTGTGCTTTGCTCTGCAGGGCAGGACTCTGGGGGTGGGGAAGGGAGGACCACCCACCAATTACTGCACACCTGTGGGAGGCTAGGTCAGCACAGGAGGGCTTCTGCTCGGCATCAGCGGCTGGGCAGCAGAACTGGTGCAGCACGGTCTCATTCCTGTGGGCAGAGCAGAGGGAGAGCATCAGAGCTCAGCTGACACAGGCTGGGCCCAGCCTGGCTCTCTGACACCAAGGCAGTTCTGCCCTGAAACCTTGCCCTGTGCCACTGAAGTCTCCAGGACTGCTCCATGGAAGGAAGTGCAGCATCGATTCTCTGTCATCAAGGCCTCTTCAATCACCCATTAGGCCCAATTCAATCACCACCTCCTGCTTGCATTGACCTCTTGTCAATGGAACTCTTCCTACTTCTGCACCTCTATCCCCTCAGTAGCTCCTCTACTTGTATGAGCCATTTATTCCCTCTATCCTTGGTCATTATCATAGTTCTTTATAACCCTGTTCCCCACTAAGGTCCAGCAAGGCAGAACTAGTCTATTCATCTGTGACACACAGAATTGCATGCAGTAAACATTTTAAAGCTGTTCATAAACAAAGATACAAAACATTCCTACAGAAACTTTAGTGTTGTCAGGTGAAAATCCAAGGTATGGTGCTTCATGGGTTTGTTTGATGCAGATGAAAAGCCAATGCAGGAAGCAGAGACCTGGCTCTAGTGACAGCTAGCCAGCTGTGTGATACCTAGTTCACTTCCTCTGGATCTCAAATCATTTACTAATGAAATGATGGAGTTGAGCTAGAGAAGTGGTTCTCAACCCCAGCTGCTTATTACACTCACCAGGATATTTTAAAACCTACCCTGCCCAAGCCCTGCCTACCCCCAAGGACTGATTCACTTGGTTTGGCCTGGCTCCTGAGCACCAGGAATTTTTACAAGCTCCCAGGTGATTCTAAAGGCAGCCAGAATTGAAAGTAATTAGACTAGATAATTTCCAAGTTTCCTTCCACCTCTAAAATGCTGCAATTCTAATACCCACTTTGAGCCAACTTGGGACTTAATGTTGAAATTACTTTTTCATAAAGTAACACTGTCCATTGCTTTCTCTCTCTTAGCAAGCAGTCACTGCACTGGGCCTTATGGAGTAAGACAATATCAGACCTGAAAGGGCCCCCAAAGATCACCTGAAAGATTTTTAAACTTCTTTAGCTTCAGAGTACTTTGTCCAAATCCAGTCTTTACTGGAAGCTGCTAAATTTGGCTATCCTCATGGAAGAAAGTAACATTGAAGCTTACCTTAATTTGACCAAAATAAATTCCAGAGATTGCATGTTTAAATGATAAAAATACAACAAGGGAAAATAAAGAAGGAAACTTAGGAATATAGGCTATATGTTAAGGAGACTTAAAACAGGAAACTGAAATGTCAGTAAAAAAGATAAATATATCTGACTACACAGAAGAAAAATATCTGGTATGAAAAAAGATACCCTATTAAATCAAAAGAAAAGCCCTATCAGTGTGGCTCAGTTGGGTGGGTGTTGCCCTGCAAAGTGAAAGTTTGACGGTTTGATTCCCAGTCAGGACACATGCCTGGGTTGCAGGTTCAGTCCTTGGTTGGGGCATGTGCAAGAGGCAACTGATCAATGTTTCTCACCCTCTCTTTCTCCCTCCCTTCATCTCTCTCTAAAAATAAGTAAATAAAATCTCTAAAAAATAACTCAAAAGAAAAATGGCAGAATGGGAAAATATATTTGCAACACGTATGACAGAAGGCATGTCATATCATCCTACTTTGAACTCAGTAGAAAAAATTGGTAAAGGATATGAATTCTGGTTGACACAAGAGGAAATCCAAAGAGCCAAAAAATGTAAGGAAAGATGTTCCACCTTATAATAAATAGGCAAATACAAATGCCCCATGCTGGGGCGGGGCTGGGAAGCTGGGCAGCAGAGAAGCAGAGCGAGGAGCAGCTGGCTCAGGAGGTTTCAGTCATCACCCAAGCAAGATGGGCATTAAAGGTCCTCAAATGAGGCAGAGTGGACCTGAAAGCAGAGGGGAACCTCAGGCTCAACCAGAAAAGGACCTTGTTTCTTAACTAGGAAGCCCAGGAGAGAGTGGTGGTGGTGCTGCAGCAGACCTCAGGGGCCAGCTGGCTGGCTGGAAGGGGAAGAAGCCAAGTGCTGCAAGGAGCTACTTAAAGCTCTGCCAGGGCCAGGAGGGGAATCATGGACGCTGTGCACCTGTAATTCCCTGCATCAATATTTTGTTTGAGACTCAGGAGTCCTCTGCAAAGCTATAAAAACAGCTGAGTATTTTGGAGGAACTGATTATGTGTGCAGTCCTGCTGTGGATGAAGCTGGCCGAGGAATGAAGAAGGGGGTTTCCCAGCAGGAGAATCAAGGAGGAAAAGCTGGAACCCACTGGGGCAACTTGGAAGGAAGAAACCCTGTTCCACTTCACCAAGTAGAAGGCAGTAGATCTAACCCCCAGTCTTTGAAAGGAAGCAGTCAGGGAATGTCTCTAAAGGTGCTATCTCGAGCTCCAGAAAAAGGGAGACATTATAAAATCATTATAAATTATTATAAACAAACATTATAAAATCATTTCCAGCCACCTCCCCACCCCTACCCACTTGCTACCACCATCACTAATGCTGGTAGAGCCTGAAGAATGGGTTCCTTTTTTATTTTTCCACTTTCTCTCAATTTTCTTGTCTCTCCTATTTAAATATGATGAATAGAAGGAAAAATACCCTCATTCCCTTAGAAGTCACTCCTATTACAAGGAGTGAGTGGGGGCAGGGTGGGGAGAGAGGCTAAATATCAAAAACAACTTTGAAAAATAAGAACAAGTTGTAGGACTTACACTGCATGCTTTCAAAACTTAAAACATGACTTCTGGCCAAGATGGAGGCGTAGGTGGACACACTGTGCCTCCTCTCACAACCAAAATTAAGGACAACAAAAATTTAGAACAAAAAAAAAACAACCAGAACAGATAGAGTATTGAATTGTATGGAAGTCCAACAATGATTCACCCAGACCAGTAAGAGGGGTGGAGTCGGCAGCTGGTGGAGAGGGATAGCAGCAGGAAAAAGCAGTGGCTAGTGGTCCTGGACATGCAGGTGGCTGTTGGCACACCCCAGGCACACAGGCAGCGGTTACCAAGCACAGGGAGGCAACAAGCAGACCAAGAGAGGTGCACAAGAGGGCTGACCATAGTCACACATTCGCACGCAGATAAACCAGGCGAAAACAGGCAGCGAGACAGACTGCACAATGCAGGGCACCAGTACTGGGAAATAAAGCCTAAAAGCACTGATTGAAAACACTTGTGGGGGTTGAGGTGCCGGGAGAGACTCCCAGCCTCACAAGAAAGTTTGTTGGAGAGACCCACAGGGTCCTAGAACATACACAAGCCCACCCACATGGAAATCAGCACCAGAAGGGCCCAATTTGCTTGAGGAAAGTGGCAGAAGGAATTGGAATCCAAGAGAGCTCGGGGCAAGTGCCATTGTCCCCTCTCAGACCCCACCCCCACATATAGCATCGCAACCCAGCAACTGGGCTGTCCCACCCTGGGGAACACCTAAGGTTCTGCCCCCCCATATGTAACAGCCACGACCAAACAAAAAAAAATGGCTCAAATGGATCAGATCAAAGCCCCAGAGCCAATTCATCTAAGCCACCAAGAGATATCCAACCTATCAGATGCACAGTTCAAAGCATGGTTATCAGGATGCTCACAGAATTGGTTGATTTTGGTCACAAATTAGATGAAAAAATGAAGGCTACAATAAGTAAAATGAAGGAAAACACACAGGGAACCAATAGTGATGGGAGGAAAACTGGGACTCAAATCAATGGAGTGGACCAGAAGGAAGAAACAAACAATCAAACAGAAAAGAATGAAGAAACAAGGATTCAAAAAAATGAGGAGAGGCTTAGGAACCTCCAGGACATCTTGAAACATTCCAACATCTGAATTACAGGGGTACCAGAAGGGGAAGAGGAAGAGCAACAAGTGGAAAACTTATTTGAACAAATAATAGAGAACTTCCCCAATCTGAAAAAGGAAATAGACTTCCAGGAAGTCCAGGAAACTCAGAGAGTCCCAAAGAAGGTGGACCCAAGGAGGAACACACCAAGGCATATCATAATTACATTAGTCAAGATTAAAATGAAGGAGAGAATTCTAGAGTCAGCAAGAGATAAGGGCACAGTCACCTGCAAAGGAGTTCCCATCAGACTGTCAGCTGATTTCTCAAAAGAGACCTTAAAGGCAAGAAGGGGCTGGAAAGAAGTATTCCAGGTCATGAAAGGCAAGGACCTACATCCAAGATTGCTCTATCCAGTGAAGCTGTCATTTAGAATGGAAGGAAAGATAAAGCGATTCTCAGATAAGGTCAAGTTAAAGGAGTTCATCATCACCAAGCCCTTATTCTATGAAATGTTAAAGGGACTTATCTAAGAAAAAAAGAAGATAAAAAATATGACAGTAAAAAGACAGTAAACTCACAGATATTAACAACCACACCTAAAACAAAAGCAAACTAAGCAAACCACTAGAACAGGAACAGAAACACAGAAATGGAGCTCACGTGGAGGGTTAGCAACAGGGGAGTGGGAGGAGGAGAGAGGGGGAAAAGGTACAGAGAATAAGTAGCATAGATGGTGGGTAGAAAATAGACAGGGGGAGGGCAAGAATAGTGTGGGAAATGTAGAAGCTAAAGAACTTATGACACACAAACATGAACTAAAGAGGGGAATGTGGGTGGGAGGGGTGTGCAGGGTGGAGGGGAATGATGGGGGAGAAATGGGATAGCTGTAGTAGCATAATCAATAAAATATAATTAAAAATAAAAAAATAAAAATAATAAAATAAATTTTAAAAAAGACTTAAAACAAACCTACCAAAATCAAGGCAGTTTGGTGTTGGCATGAGGATAGACATACAGATTGACTGAACCAAAGAGAGGGGCTAGAAACAGAAATAAACTGTATTGATTCTTGGTAAAAGTATCAAGATAATTTAATGGAAAATGATAAGCTTTTTAACAACTAGTGCTGAAATAATTGATGTCCACATGCAAAAAATGCCTTTAATCCATACCTTGCCCTATATATAAAAATTAATGTAAAATTAATTATAGATCAAAAATAACAGATAAAACTGTAAAGCTTCTCAAAGAAAACATGGGATAAAATCTGTAATTTTAGAATACACAAAGATTTCCTAGCTAGGACATGAAAAGCACAAACCATAAAAAAAAATCATAAATTAGACTTTATCAAAAATTTAAAACATTTTCTCTTTGGAAGACACTATTAAGAAAAGCAAATAATTCTTTTTTAAAATTTTACTTTATTACAGTTGACATTCAACATTATTTTATATTAGTTTCATGTGTACAGCACAGTGGTCAGACAGTAATATACTTTACAAAATGACCATTCCCACATTTCAACACCCACCTGGCACCATACATAGTTACTCAATATTATTGAGTATATTCCTTATGCTGTGCTTTACATCCCCATGACTGTTTTGTAACTACCACTTTGTCACTCAACCACCACCCCCACAACCATCAGTTTGTTCTCTGTGTCTGTGAGTCCGTTTCTGTTTTGTTTGTTTGTTTATTTTGTTCTTTAGATTCTGCATATAAGTGAAAGCATATGGTATTGGTCTTTCTCTGTCTTATTTCACTTAGCATAATACCCTCTAGGTCCAATCATGCTGTTGAAAATGGTAAGACTTCATTCTTTTTTATGGCCAAGTAATATTCCATTATATATATATATGTGCCACAACTTTTTTATCTAGTTGTTTATTGATAGACAGTTGGTCTGCTTCCATGCCATAGCTATTGTAAATAATGCTGCAATGACCATAGAGCTGCATATATCTTAAGAAAAATAAATAATTTTTAAAACACATTAATAAAAAGACAAAAACTTTATAGAAAAATATAAAGAAGATTTGAACAGATTCTTTACTAAAAACATAACATGACATTATTAGTCATCAGGGAAATGCAAATTAGAACCACACACTCACTACAATGACTAAAAGTTAAAAGTCTGATAATACCAAGTATTGAAAAGGGTATGGATTTCTCTCATACACTTCTGGTGGGAATGTAAAATGATGCAATATTTTGGAAAGCAATTTAGTAAATTTCTTATAAAGTTAAACATGAAGTACTGTATGCCCCTGCAATCACATTGATAGGTATTTAATGAAGATAAATAAAAATATGTATTGACACAAGACTATTCATAGTAGCAAATGTTCATAGCAGTAAAAAACCAGCAACACTACACATATATGGTCACATGATCTTTAACAAAGGTGCCAAGAGTGCATAATGAGGAAAAAATAATCTTTTCAACAACTGGTGTTGAGAAAACTGGATATTCACATGCAGAAGAAAGCATTTGGGCCCATGTTTTACTATACAAAGGGTCAACTCACAAGGGATTAAAGACTTAAACATAAGACCTGAAACTATAAAACTCCTAGAGGAAAACATAAAGGGAAAGTTTCATGACATTGGTCTTGCAATGGTTTCATGGATATGATACCAAAGCACAGGCAACAGGTGCAGAAGTAGACAGGAGGGACTACATTAAACTAAAAAGCCCTTGCACAGGAAAGGAAACAATCAACAGAGTAAGAAAATCAACCAATCAAATGGGATAAAATAAAATTTCCAAACTATATGTCAGATGAGAGGTTAATTTCCAAAATATATAAGGAACTCCCACAACTCAACAACAAAAAAAACTAATAACTCAATTAAAAAATGACCTGAAGACTTAAATAAACATTTCTCAAAAAAAGACATACAAAAATGGTCAAAAATGGGTGTATGAAAAGATGCTCAAAGTCACTACTCATCAGGGCGATGTAAATCAAAATCACACTGAGATATTACTTCATACCTGTTAGGATGGCTATAATAAAACAAACAAAAGACAAGTGTTGACAAGGATGTGGAGAAATTGGAACCCCTGTACACTGTTGATGGGAATGCAAAATGGTGCTACAGAAAACAGTATGGAGGTTCCTCAAAAATTAAAAATAAAACTATCATATGATCCAGAAATCCCACTTCTGGTGATTTATCCAAAAGAATTGAAATCAGCATCTCAAAGAGTTATTAGCACTCCAATATCATTGCAGCACTATTCACAATAGCCAAGATTCACAAACAACCTAAAAGTCCATTGATGGATGAATTAATAAAAAATGTATGTGCATACAATGGAATATTATTCAGCCTTAAAAACAGAAATCCTGCAATATGTCACCATATGGATAAAATCTGAAGATATGTTAAGCAAAATAAGCCAGTCACATAAGGACAAATACTACTACATCATCCCACTTATATGCTGTATCTACAATAAGATAGTCAAACTCACAGACAAGAATGGTGGTTACCAGGGACTAGGGGAGAGTAGGGAATAGGAAACTGCTAATCAACAGGCATAAACTTTCAGCTGTGCAAGATGAATATGTTCTAGAGATCTGCTGTACATTGTGTGCCTATAGTTAACAATAGTGTATTGTACACAAACATTTAAGAGGAGATACCTTGTGTTAAATGTTCTTACCACAATAAAACAAAATAAAAGAAAATTAAACATCAAGGTTTTTGGTTTGAATATTTGTTTTGTGAATGTATGACTAAAGTGAGCAGCTCTCACTTTGTGGGTACCTGAGCCCTAGCCAGGAGAGGGGAGCTGGTTCAGAATTGATACAAGGAGTACACTAATGCATATGCACACCAACCACTGTCTGTATATCCTGCATACATACGGAGCTGTGTTCTAAATGTATGTAGAGGCATTATTATCAATAAAACAAAGATTCATGTTAAAAAATAGCAACAACCTAAATATCCATTAACTAAGAAATGGATGAACAAATTGTAGTACACCTGTGCAATGGAATACTAGTGAGCAATAAAAAAGGGTGAGCTTACTCATACATGCACTGGTGTGGATGAATTCCAAAAGCATTATTCTAAGTGAAGGAAGTTAGACACAATAGTCTACACACTGTATTATTCCATTTATATAACATTCTTAAAAAGGCAAAACTATAATGACAGAAAGCAGATCAGTTTCATTGATATGGGAGGGGAGAGGTTAAACTACAAAAGGGAACAAGCGATCATTTGGGGGTGAAGGAAAGTTTCTATAGCTTGATTGAGATGATGGTTACACAACTGTAGATATTTGTCAAGCTTATCAAACTATACACTTAAAATGAGTAAATTTTATTATATATAATTGTACCTTAATACAGCTGACATTTTTAAAAGACTGAAAATATTTTCTTCCCTTTATCACTTATTGATACCTCATCAAGAGGCTTTAGAATAATTTCTTTTCTAACTTCCCTCCTCACATTTCCCCCAGATCACCTAATTATTAACCCCCCTGCCAGCAGCAGGAAAAAAAACACTGTATTTTCCCTTCTTTCCAATGGTTAGATTGGATTTTCAGAGACCAGATGGCTCATAACTGAGCCAGAGAAGCCCAGGGGGCCAGAAACTGAGACAATGAGAAAATTAGGGGTGGGGAAGGTTGAATGGGAAAATTTTGGACCTGGGCCTAGGGGCTGAGGGTCCTCAAAAGTGCAATAGTAACAATGTTGAGAAGGAGATGAAGACCTCACCCCCACTCCACTAGTGCCGGCCCTCAGGAGGGACAGTCATGGTAAATGAGGCTCCTATTCCTGCCTGGTTTATTTCACTGAGTTGTGAGGATTCATTCTGTAAGACTTGAATGTGAAACCACCTTAGGAGAAACTTAGGAGAAACATAATAAACCATGCACAGATGCAAAATCTTATCATGACTATTATTGACATTATTAGAGTTTGCCAACACAGAACTCAGCACTCACAGCTCTACTGCAAGTAGAGACCTCCCAGGATACCACAATGACTTCCTTCTCCTTAGTTCCCACCCCCTTCTCCAGGCCTCAGGGTTCAGGAGTAGAATGCCTTTGCTCACTGGTAGAATCTGCTACTGCAGTGTTCCACAGGAAGTTTTGGAGAGATCTTAATAAGGCAAATGATTAGAGATGTTCCAACAACCAGGGACAACAGGTGACAGAAACATTACCCTGATGGTATCCAGTATCCTGCTCCGGAAGGACAATCAGACTCAGTGCTCATTATTCAGTCCTGACTGGGTCTGAGATCCCCATGTGGACCTCACACTCACTAGGAATTTCTTCTTTCATTCTCTGCTCACTTTCCTTTGGGACAGTTTTAAAGGTCACCTAGTCCCTGTCCCCCAAGGAATAGAAGGTTACAGACTCCTAGAAAGAGCTGCCTGCCTCTCCTTTTCAGAGAGCTTTCCCCTGAAAACACACTGCAGGCTCTTCAGATGTTCATATGAAGAAAATACCTTTGGTCTTGCAGTAACCCTGTGTTTCTCTCCTTTGTTCTCAAGAGCCCCAGGGGAAAGTGGAGCAGGCAGAGCACAGAACCTTACACTTCAACCCAGCTCTGATTTGGTATGTTTTACCTACTAGGGATGCCCATTAGGTTTAATTTGGAGGGAAAAGTTTCCTTGTTTTAAAAAAAGAAAAAAATAGCTGGGAAAGCATTTTTGCAACCCTATGCCCTCTTACTGCAATTGCTGAAGTTCCCTAGATCTCATCCAGTCACAGCTCCTCTGGGAGAAAGGCTGCTTGCCCCTCTCTTTCTCACTGCCTGGAGGAAAACTTCTTGAGTAATCTTACCTAATACCTCTGTACAAACCCTGCCTTGGTCTCTTCATCTGTAAAATGGAGTTAGTAACAGAACTTCTTTAAAGTATTGTTCTGAGGATGAAATGAGTTAAAACATGTAAAGCGCTTAATAGAACTTGACATACAGTAAATGCTTAATAAATGTCAGCTCTTATTAATGTCCCACTTCTGCCACCTTGCCTCTCTCCCTTTGATCTCACCTCTCCAGGACCCATCCAGTCTACCACTCTTCCTCTTCTGTCCCCTACCACCCACCACCGATCTTCAATGCTTTCATTTCCATGGGCTTTTTCTCTTCAACACGTAAATATGCTCCAATCTCTCATCCTAAATCATTATTTTTCCTACAACTCTTCCCTTCCTTCTGTAATGGTGGAGAATTGTAACCCACCCCACCATTCTTTTGAGATTGTTTCTGTAAGCGCTGACTCTGACTAATATTTAGCTTGTAGATAAACAACATGTTTATATAAGAATCCAGGGAACTAACTTCAAAAGGCACAACTCTGACCTTCAGTAATCCCAGCTTTGGGAGATTTGCTGACCTTCAACCATAAAATCAGGATGATGTAAAACCAGGATGATGAAAACCAGGATGGCACACACCAGACCATCACTTGGCCAATTTCAAGGTCCTTATCAGAATGGTCTGTGCTGGTCTGCACGTAGAGAGCTTTTCAATACCTCCTCTTGATCCCTTTGCTTTGCTTTCCCTCTCCCTCCTTATAAAAACCTCTGCCTGCACTGAGATGTTGAGAACGGCTTTGAGACAACAGTCCCCCATCTTCTCAAGATACCAGGACTAGGATAAATCACTTTCCTTTTCACCAGCACCTGTCTCACCAGTTTGGCTTTCCAGGCAGCAGGCAGCCAGACCTGCATTTGGTCACACTTCTACAGCCAGCCTTTCAGGAGGAGCTGTCTGCTTTCAGGGACTTCCTTTCATCTTGATTTCCTGCCAGCTTGCTGGAATACAGTTCTTCCCCTGCAGCCCTAATAGAACTCTCACCAGGGATGTCCCCAAGGATCTGGTTGCCCACTCCAGTGGAATTTCTCAGTTTCTAATTGACTTTTCAGTAGTACTGATTGGCCAAACCCTCCTTCTTATAATACCCTCCTCCCTTGACTTCCAGGGAAGTGGTCTGCCTGTTCTTCCTACTACTACCTTGTTTTCATGGCAATAGGAGGAAACCAGCCACCATGCTAGGAGGAGCCCAAACAAGTCCACGGAGAGGTCCATGTGGGACGGAGCAAACAACCACCATTAATCCACCATCCTGAAAATGAATCTTCTAGCCTTGGTCAGGCCTCTCCAACTGATGTCATGTGGGCAGAAAAGAGCTGTCCCTAACAACCAGATTTCTAAGCTAAACAAATACTTATTGACGTGTAAGTTTCAGGGTGGTTAGAAGACATTAAATTTGGAGTGGTTTATTATGTATCTCATAGTGGATTATGGTCGTTGACCCCTCTGTCTCTCCAACTATACTATAAGCTACTTCAGAGAGAGATATCTGTGTAGCAGATACTGATTGAATTAATATAGTACTTCCATACATATTAGCCCTGTGGGGTAGGTACAAATATTGCCATTCCTTTCTTCCCTCATCTTTAAAAAATATTTTGTTACTCTGTTACTGTTGTCCCAATTTTTCCCCCTTCACCCTCCTCTGCCCAGCCCACTCCCCACTTCCACAGTCATTCCCCACCCTGTTGTCCATGTCCATGGGTCATTCATGAATGTTCCTTGACTACTCCCTTCCCCTTCTTCCCACCCTCATCCCCCTCTTCCCTCCCCTCTGGTCACTGTCAGACCCATGGAAACAGACCCTTTTTTCCATGCCTCTGGTTCTATTTTGCTCATTAGTTTATCTTGTTCATCAGAATCATCTTATAGGTGAAATCATATGGTATTTGCTTTCACTGAGTTGCTTACAAGGCTGAGAGAAAAGAAGTGGCTCAAATCAAACTGCAAACAGTGGACCCCATCCCCTTTTCCCATTTCCTTAAGAAGGCATGAAAGCACCCCTTCCCCAAAAGAAAGGTTCATCTCTTCTTACTCAGTGTCTCCCCACAGAACTCAGAAGACAATGAATACTCCATAACTGCTTGCCTGTCCATTTATTTACTGAGCCTTTACTGCCTGCCAGGACTTGACATATAGTAACTATAAAACAATAGACTGAAGAGGCAGATATTATCATCACCATTTTACAGATGAGTAAAGAAACTTAGTAACAAGGTCAAAGTCACACTGCTAGGAAGAGGCTGAGGTGGGACTTGAATCCAGTCCTGATCACAGCCCCCCCCCCCCACACACACACACACTATTCTGTTGCCACAGAAGAGGCTGTACTAAACAGTGGGCCAAACAGAAAATCTGGGTTCAAATTCTAGAGACATCTAGCTGTGTGGTTTGGGGCTAGTCACTTGAGCCCTCTGAGCCTATTCCCTGATCTCTGAAGTCCTCTACCTCACTGGGTTGCTTTGAGTATCCTAAGAAGTAACTGGCATGAAAGTTCTGTGGATGATGCAGAGTGTAGGTAGCATGGGATTGCAAGTTGTTACTGCAATGGCCCATCTCATGAACCACCATATGCTCTTCTGAAAGCATGATTTAATACCAGGGAGGCAGCAGGCACAGGGGAATGACTTTGGCTTAGAATCAGGCTGATTTGAATACACATAGCACCTTTGCCATTTATAGTTCTGTAACTTTGGGAAAGTCTCTGAACTACTCTGAGCACTTCACTTGTCTCTCAAATAGCCATAATGATTGTAGAACCTCATTCGATAGTTAAGAATTAAATGAAAAAATGTACCTTAGGAATTCAGCCCACAATAGTGTGTAGTGAATGATAGTCTATTCTTGAATTAGTTGCTGTATTTCCCAATCAAATAACATGCTCCATGCCTTGTGTGTCTCTCTATCTCCATGAACATGCACAGGCCTACCACTGATTTACCTGTTCAAGATTTGCTAAACTGAGGGCAGTGTCTGCCTGGTCAACTGCATTTCTTTTTTTTTTCTTTTCCACATTTTTTATTGTTGTTCAAGTTGTCTTCATTGCCCCCCACCATGCCCCTCCATCCCAACCCTCCCCACCTCCCACCCTCAAACCTACCCCCTTTGGCTTTGCCCATGTGTCATCTACATATGTTCCTGAAAACCCTTCCCCCCCATTATCCCTCCTACCTCCCCTCTGGTTACTGTCAGTTTGTTCTTAATTTCAATGTCTCTAGTTATATTTTGCTTGCTTGTTTGTTTTGTTTATTAGATTCCACTTATAGGTGAGATCATATGGTGTTTGTCTTTCACCACCTGGCTTATTTCACTTAGCATAATATTCTCCAGATCCATCCATGCTGTCATGAAGGATAGGAGCTCCTTCTTTCTTTCTTTATATGTACAATACAGTGTTATCAACTATGGTCATTGTGTTTTCCATTAGGTTCTCAGATCTTTCCTTTAATAGCTGAAAATCTGTACCTTTTTACTGAACGCTCCCTATTCTGCCACCCCTCAGATCCTAGCAACCAATTTTCTCTTTGTTTCTAAGTTTGACTTTTTTTAAATTCCACATATAAGTGATGCCATGTACTATTTGTCCTTCTCTGGCTTATTTCACTTAGTATAATGTCTTCCAGGTCCATCCATGATAGCACAAATGGCAGGATTTCTTTCTTTCTTGTGCTTACATAATATTCCATTGTGTGTGTGTGTGTGTGTGTGTGTGTGTGTATCTCAATTTTTCTTTATCCATTCATCCATTGATGGACACTTAAGTTGTTTCCATGTCTTGGCTATTATGAATAATGCTTCAATAAAACACATAAGTGCAGTTATCTCTTCCACATCTCTTTCCTGTACTTATATGTAGCCAAAAGTGGTATGGCTGGATCATATAGTATTTCTATTTTTTAATTTTTTGAGGAATCTCCATACTGTTTTCCACAGTGGCTGCACCAATTTACAGTCCCCCTAACACTTGTTATCTCTTGTCTTTTTGATGATAGCCATTCTAACAGGTGTGAGGTGATACCTCATTCTATTTTGATTTGCATTTCTCTATGATTAGCAATGTCAAGCATCTTTTTGTGTGCCTGTTGGCCAATTGTATGTCTTCTTTAGAAAAACATCTATTCAGATTCCCTACCCATTTTTATTTATTTTTATTATTATCCTTTTGCATTTAAAAATATATTTTATTGATTATGCTATTATAGTTGTCCCACTATTTTCTCCCCTTTATTCCCCTCTGCCCTGTACTGCCCCTCCCACCAGCATTTCCCCACCTTAGTTCATGTCCATGGGTCATAAACATAAATTCTTTGGCTTCTCCATTTCCCATACTATTCTTTTTTTTAATTATTAAATTTTATTTTAATTGTTGTTCTTATACAGTTTTCTGTCTTCTACTCCCATCCCATCCCACCGCCCCAGCCCTCCCCAGCTCCCTCCCATTTCCACCCCCACCCTAGCTTTTGTCCATGTGTCTTTCATACTTGTTGCTCTAATCCCTTCCCCTTTCCCCTGGATATTCCTATCCCTCTCCTCTCTTGTTCTCAATTTCAGCGTCTTTGGTTATATTATGCTTGTTTGTTTGCTTTTTTGATTAGGTTCCTGTTAAAGGTGAGATTATATGGTATTTGTCTTTCACCTCCTGGCTTATTTCACTTAGCATAATGCTTTCCAGTTCCATCCATGCTGTTGCAAAGGGTAGGAGCTCCTTCTTTCTTTCTGCTGCATAGAATTCCATTGTGTAAATGTACCATAATTTTTTTATCCATTCATTTACTGATGGGCACCTAGGTTGCTTCCAACACTTGGCTATTGTAAATTGTGCTGCTATGAACATTGGGGTGCATAGGTTCTTTTGGCTTGGTGTTTCAGGATTTCTAGGATATAATCCTAGCAGCGGAATTGTTGGGTCAAAAGGTAGGTCCATTTTTAGTTTTCTTAGAAAATTCCATACTGCTTTCCATAGTGGCTGTACCAGTCTGCAGTCCCACCAACAATGTACTAGGGTCCCCTTTTCTCCACAACCTCTCCAAGACTTGCTGTTTGTTGTTTTGTTTATGATGGCCATTCTGACTGGTGTGAGGTGGTATCTCATTGTGGTTTTAATTTGCATCTCTCTGATAGCTAGCGATATCGAGCATCTTTTCATGTGTTCCTGGATCTTCTGTATGTCCTCCTTGGAAAAGTGTCTGTTCAAGTCTTTTGCCCATTTTTTAATTGGGTTGCTTGTCTTCTTAAAGTGGAGTTGTGTAAGTTCTTTATATATTTTGGAGATTAAACCCTTGTCTGAGGTATCATTGGCAAATATGTTTTCCCATACAGTTGGCTCTCTTTTTATTTTAATACTGTTTTCTTTAGCTGTGCAGAAGCTTTTTATTTTGATGAGATCCTATTTGTTTATTCTTTCCTTTATGTCCCTTGCTTTAGGGGACATATCAGTAAAAATGTTGCTGTGTGAAATATCGGAGATTTTCCTGCCTATGTTCTCCTCTAGGACTTTAATGGTGTCACGGATTATATTTAAATCTTTTATCCACCTTGAATTTATTTTTGTGTATGGTGTAAGTTGGTGTTCAAGTTTCATTTTTTTGCATGTAGCTGTCCAGTTCTCCCAACACCACTTGTTGAAGAGGCTATTTTTACTCCATTTTATGTTGCTGCCTCCTTTGTCAAATATTAATTGACCGTAGAGAAATGGGTTTACTTCTGGGCTCTCTATTCTATTCCACTGGTCCATGTGTCTATTTTTGTGCCAGTACCAGGCTGTTTTGATTACAGTGGCCTTGTAATACAGTTTGGTGTCAGGTATTGTGATCCCTCCTACTTTGCTCTTCTTTCTCAAAATTGCTGCAGCTAATTGAGGTCCTTTATGGTTCTATATAAATTTTTGCAGTGTTTGTTCTATGTCAGTGAAATATGCCATTGATACTTTGATAGGTATTGCATTGAATCTGGAAACTGCTTTGGGTATTATGGACATTTTGATGATGTTAATTCTTCCAATCCATGAACACGGTACATGTTTCCATTTGTTTGTGTCT
>PVKU01003162.1:0-54907 GCA_004027475.1 Anoura caudifer
TTTTTTTTTTTTTTTTTTTTTTTTTTTTTTTTTTTTTTTTTTTTTTTTTTTTTTTTTTTAATCTTACGTTGTAATCATTGTATAGAATTGAAAAGGTTGAAAACAAAAAAAAAATTGTCTTGTAATTTTCCAAATGTTAATACATTACTTCAGCATTGAAGCCACTTTGTGAAACCTGAGATAAATGAATGTGAGGTATTTTTTCTGCTTTCCTCATTTGTGTAGATGTACTTACTGTCTGTTCTGTTGATTTAAATTATTTTTTTCCAGGTTGGTGCATGGAATATTTAAATCTTTTTTTGTGCCTTTCTGTCCAAATGTTCCATAGTTACCAGGAAGGATTAGTCTAGTGATTACATCAGAGTTGGACACCATAAATTCTCTTTATCTTTTGCCTCCTATGGAGGCCTTCAAAATACATCTTGATTAAGAATCAAAATAAAATCAGGATACTACAGGTCAGTGTATGAGTGGTGAAATTGTTACATGTCCTATCTCATGCCATTCTTATTAGCTGACAGGTATTTTTTACCAAGAAGCAACTCATTCCAGCCTCAACAATAAGATACCTTTAAGTATGGCGAATTTGTATTTTTGAGGTGTAAAATTAAATTGGCATGGTAATTCCTGACCATTACTTTACCCCACAACAACTTCAGACATTTTCTTCACGGACTAGGCATGCAGAAATAAGCAGTGGAATTTATCGAAACCTAAAGGCATTTTTGAATGACATTGTTACCAACTAGTAATTGGCTCAGGACCTTTGTAATTTTTATTTAACTATATGAGTTGTCTTTTTTTACACTGCTTTTTTCAATGCATTTCGTAATATTTTTTAAGTTTCATGAATGCATGCTCAGTTTATTAAGATCATAACCATGTAATTCTTGTAATATGTTGATTCAGTGTTTTGTAAATGAAGTCTTATGTATTTTCAGAGTATTTTTGTATGTACTGTAAGATACCATCTTTTCAAAGAGAAAACTTTAAAACCTTTATGTCTCTCTTTAGTCTAATTTTTTACATATGGATTATGCTTGAATTTTTCTTAAAATGAAAATGTGTAGATTACACAGTCAAGAATGCTGGTGTATATTATCTTCTTCAGCTTTCACTCAGCATTTAGTAGATCCAGTAGGAAAAACACAAAATGGTACATTTGAATACTGCAGGGAAATTACTCGGTTGTGTATTTTATAGGACTTAATGATGTACCTTTTAGCCAGTGAAGTAATAGCAGTCCATTTTCTCTTGTGAGCCCTTTACCATTGATTAAAATACTTGAATTCTGATTGTGAGAGAACAGTATCCTCCTCTTCCTACCCCTGTTCCCATGCTCCATAGGTCTCAAATGAAAATTAGCACATTTAACTTATACAGAGAAAAACAACTTAGAAGTACAGAAGAGCAAGGAAAAAGTGATGGTGGTTCCATTATTCACTTTTTATATAGCAAAAGACAAGAATGAAATCCCACAACCTAGTTGTAGCTTCCTTGGCAAAGCTGTTCTCTTAGCTAAATCTTTTCCTTTATTCAAATATTTTGAGATTTGTTCCACAAATACTCTGTTTGAGCAAAAGTGAATCATTTTGAAGGGACAAAATAATTGTCAACTGACTTCAAATTTTGAAAATTCTTTAGTAAGGGATTTGATTAATTTTTATGCAATGTGTTTGCATTTCTGTATTTAATGTCTACCCATTGCTGCCTCTGTTATCAGTCTTCAGAGTCTCTTTAAGAATCCCCTATATATCCATGCTTACCTGTATTATATAAACAGAGTCTTTGGAGTGAATAGTAGAACTTTTCTTTAATAAGAAAACAGTAGGCCTAACCTTTGTACCATAGTATAGTCATTTCTCTTGTTTTTTAAGGGTCCATTCAACATGGGGTTAAGACATTGTCAGTGGTTCAAGTTGGACCTCCCAAAGATAGCATTCTTCAGCCTGTTTGGTAACTGGGGAATTGATGAGATGTTTTTAAGATGGTGTGTTTGGTCAGAAATGAAGTTTTTTTTAATTCTAAACAGCAGGTAGAATGTTCAGTAGATTTTGCTACTATTGTAGGAGACCTTCATTGTACTAGTTCCAAGTAAGTATGGAAGGGAGTGTATAATGGGAGGTGGAGGTGGGGTGTTATGTTATGAGGGACTAACTAGATGTGTTTGATCTCAGGTGTGAAACTCTACCTAGAAATATATTTTTAAAGTCAAATAATCTTTTCTTCATTATGTAGACACATTCATTTTCACAAGGGTATTAAATTTTAATCTACTTGTTTTTCAGTGACTGGCTCTGAAAAATAGTTTATGTCAAAGGAAAACAATTACCTGCTAGTTTACCCTTAGGGACAATTTGAGAGAGTTTATGGCTTAAAACTTTATAAAATCAAGGCAGGAGAATGAATTTTAAATGACTGTTGGTGCTTACAATAAGAATAACTTTGTCTTAAGACAGCAATTTTAGTAACATTAAAATCCTCACTATGGAAGTAGTTAGGTGAAGATGGGCAGTGTTGAAATGGGCTAATCTTGCTTTCCACTGTCTCGCAGCTTTGAACTCAGAATTCGTAACTTTGGTGTCATGGACCCTAGGGAATCCTTTGCAAATGAATAGTTTTTGTTTATATGTATTTTTCTAGGTTGGGGGGGAAGAAATTCATCGCTTTTATCACCTTCTCGAAGTGGTTCATGACCCTAAAAAGGGGGGGGGGGGTGCTGATATTTAGGAACCACAGCTGTACAGAATTGAATAATGCCAGAATCTTGGGAATTTTTTTCCATAACATTTTTCTGTGATACAGTTCTGAAAATGTGCTGTTGCTCTTAACTAGTGAAGTGGGCTGATGGAGGATACTGGAACACCAAATTTCTCTCACAAGTTTCTGTATGTATTTCAGGTGAAATGTCTTCAGTATTTAGAAGAATTCTTCCTATTGGATTTATAAATGACCTCATGTTAATTTAGATTCATCTGCAAGGTCAGACTTTAGTTCAGCAAACTTCAACCTAAGATTGATCAGAGTAGAATAGCTTAGAATGACCATTAAAAATGGTAAAAAGTACAATTAATCGTTATAAATCCTAAACATTCGATTTCCATATCATTAAAGTTCTCTTGTTCCTCCACGTTTGTGGTTCAGACTAGAACATACTGAACAGACCAGTAAGTAGAACTTTAGTTTAAAAAATATATTTTATAAATGTGTATGCACACTTAAATAAATAACTACCCATTAAATCTTCCAAAGCTTAGAATTTAGGTCATAATGATAGTGATAAATAGTGCAAATGATGGAAGAAAACCAGTTTCAATACTGGTAACTACATATTTCCTTAGAATTTTTTCAAAAGAACTGTACAAGGTCAGATCCTTTCCAAATTCCCTATTTTTTCTGAAATATTTTTTTCTGATACAATTTTATATTTAAATTAGTATAATTTTTAAGCTATTGCTACATTTTAGCAAACACCCATGTAACTACCTTATAAAGTACTTAGGATATCTTTGAGGTAAATGGTGCTACATCACTCACTCCACAGTGTTATGTAAAATGAATGCAGCTGCTTTACCTTTCTAGGTAGCTGTTTGTGTAGTTCATATCAATTTTCCCTGCGTTTTATTTGGATTGTCTTATTTCTTAGTTGTACACATGAGCCTCATTATTTGTCTGGAATAAGTAATCAAATAAACTTGCTTTCATAACTAGGTGCTGATTATTGATATTATTTGGAAGTAACTTAAGTGTACCAGACATCTTATTTTTCAAACTGACAGCTAGTTTGGTCTTACCACTCAGTCTGTTTTGGTCAGATTAATCTGAAAGTGAAACTCATACTCAGTTTGTCTCACAGGAGTCGCTTATTAGACATTTATTAGTGAGCAATTACACAATAACACCTGCCTCATGTATTAAGGGCAAACTTCTTGTGGTGAATATCAGGTGACCAGAGTCCTCCACTAATGACTGGGCAGAGGTACATTTAGCAATCATACTTTTGACACTGTCTACAGAACTACACCTTACCAGCTTGCTACACTTGTAATGAAGAGTGACTTGTTTTTAGCCACTCTGTGTGTCTTGAATACTACTACTGAATTCACAAATGAGAACCTGTGTCTTCCTCATTTAAGATTAGTTGTAAGCCACTCATAGCTCCATTAAAAGCACATTTGATATTTATTAAGCGCATTAGCAAGGCTTCCTGTACTAATTGAGCAGTGGATAACAGAAGGGACCCTAGTCCTCACTTGTGAAGCATGGCCTTCCTGGTTGGATTACCAGCTCACCATCCGTGGAGTGTGACTTTCTGATTAGGGCAACTAATTGCTCCAAAGATATAACACAGTTGTTCCACTGTGCTGAAATGTTTTAAAGTGAGAACATCATAACAGGTTCTTTGTGGATCTAAATACATTAAAGTATTAAGGCCAAAAAATTTATTTTAAAGTACATGTTCTAAAACTATCTTTCAAACCATGTGATCAGCCAGACTTAACCTATTAGTCCTTAAAAAGACATACTTCTAAATCCTTCCTTAACAATCTATTGACATTTGGGTCCTAATGGCTGCATAAAGCCTTCCTTGATATCTTGGCCATAGTGAATCATCATACATTCCCTAACATGTTACTTGTACCTTTCAACATTTTAATTATTAACTTGTGTAATGTTCAGTTTACCTACTTGTTTGCCCTGTTGAGGTCGTATGTTTGAGAGTAGTAACCTTTAACCTAGAATCTATGTAGTGGATGCCAGAAGATGCAGAAGAAGAAAATATGTGCTCCTGTTTGGTTGGTGGTTTTAATCCTTTTTTTCTTTCAAATAATTTATCTAGCAGAGAGGCCTGATGAAGAACCTAAGGTGCAGAGGCAAACAAAACTTACTGAAAATCATTTAAGACATGTTTTTCAAACTTTTTCAACTCTAAAGCTCAGTAAGAAATATATTTACATTGCAAGTCCGCACACGTATACACATATAAATGAATGTGTTTATGTATTTTATATTTGTAATATGTGTAATACAGGTTGATACTTTATTTCTCTTTAAGTGCTAGCTGTGATTTAACTAAGGTGATTTCACAACCTGTCCTGAGTCATGAACCTACAGTTGAAATACATTGCATTTGAACTTTCCCTAAGGTTCATCTCAAACTTGGATCATCTTTATTTAGTCTGTATTGAATGCGAACTGGTACAGGAAATAGTACCAGAAAGTATGGTGAAGCATGTGAAAGAAGTCGATGAAGTATATAGAGATACTCCTTTCTCCCAAAGAAAAATGTTACCCAGGAAACTTGACATCTATGCATCAATTGATAATTTTTTTTAAATGTAAAAGCCAAAATTCAGAAAAAGCAAAAATTGGGACATTTGGATGGTATTTACTTTGGTATTGGTCAGTTTACCTTGGCTGGCTGAGAGATGTCATCAATCCCTGGAGGGTGGACTGGAGGTAAACTGAAGAATGACAGACATATCTTACTAACCAAGAGTCACTCACATGCGATGCATAGATTATTAGAAAGGTCTCATAAAATATCTCAGCCTTATCTGAGAAACGAAGGAGATAAGAAAACTGAGGTCCAAAAGTAAAAGTATCTCCTTAGAAATTCTAGACCATTATTATCTAAGCATTTAGATGTGCCTTTTAGAACATAATGGTACTTAATCCCTAAGATGGTCCTATGAGGTAGCAGTTACTACTTTACAAATGAGAAAATTGAGGATTAGAGATTATGTGACCAGCTCAAAATTGCACAACTATTAATCGGCAGACTTGGGAAGTATGGTTCAAAGCCTAGTGCTCAGCCATATCTCCCATTTATGAAAGAAATCAGATGTGTGGATCAAAACCCTGCCACCCTGTATTTTCCCATGGAATCTGGAGCTGGACTTGTAAACCTGCTCAGCAGCATCAGTGGTCATTTGTGCTGGGCTGCAGGGGGCACTGTGGCTTCCTGCAGAGAGCCCCAGACTGAATCAGGAAAGCTCTGTTCTAGCTAAGCACTGCCACCAACATCTGGGTGACTGAACTAAGCTCCCACTGGGTTTTGTTTTCTCCCATCTGAAACACTTGCCCTTCACATCTCATGGAGAAGCTGTGACATGAAAATATTCCAAAAGGTTATTAGCAGAGTTCTACAAACAAGATGGACAATTAATCTTCCAGAGTAACAGCTGTGTAACATTCGTTTGCCATCAGTCGAAGTTGGAGTAGCAAGAAAAGTGATTCAAGAAAAGTGAGGCCAAGAAGAGAAAAATGAAAATGAAGGTTTATCTGATAAGCTTGATCATAGTGAAAGGAAATTAACATTTCTGTCAGAATTTGAGAATAACCAAGTAAATGTTTTAAAGCAACACATTAATTTTAGGGAAATCAAAAGGCTAAATAAAAAGGAACTATAACTACAGTATATCACATGGCTCAGCTGTCAGTATTCATATAGTTGTAATAATGTAAGTAGAGAATACTGAACTAGCCCCAAATGGTAACTGTACTGTGAAGGTGGGAGTGGAGAGGGAGACAGGGTAAAAGTGAAATCCTCATCTTCAGTGGTAGTAAGTAGAAAATATCTAAAACTAAAGTCTGGAATAGTTTAAGCATGATATTTAGAAATAATAGGAAAGTTAATAGAAAACTAGGAGTAACTAATAGGAAGAAAGTCTTAAAACGAAAATAATTGCCTCCAGGGAGCAGAAATCAGGAATGGGGGAGGAAAGGAGGAGATGACTTCTTTTTTAAAAGACTTGTAAGACATTCTGACTTTCAAAGTAACGTATCCAGGAACCAGTATACAGTTAGAGAATGTGGTAGACTGTGGAACAGATAGCCCTTGGGTACATCTCATATCACTTGTAGGTTCGGATTCCAGCTCTTACTGACAGACTGAGAAACTGGGAAGTACGTGATTTCTCTGTGCCTCAGTTTTTCTCTGCCAAAAAGAAGTGCTTATAATAACAGAACCTCCCTCAAAGAGTTGCTGACTGGATTAAAGGAATCCAGAAGCTCCTGATGCTTAGTGGAGTTCAATAAGTAATTTTGAGGCATTACGGAGTTTCTACAAAAGCACATCATGCACTATGCATTGCGCTTAACCCATGATGGGCGCCCCTTTCTCCTAAAAACACACAGGAAAAATCAAGGAAGAATGCCAGTGTCTGCCTCCCCAGCAAGACTGAAGTAATAGATCTCTACCTTCAATGCAATGATGTGGAGCTAGTTTCTTGTCCTGCCATCAAGCCCTCTCCAAACAGTTGTTTTAGTTGAAGAAAGTGTGTGAGACTTGTTTAATTCTTACAGAGTTTCACTGGCTTGTTCTTTAATCTACTTAATGGTGCCCTGGCCAGGATGCTCAGTTAGTCGGAGTGTTGTCCTGTAATACCCAAAGGTTGTGGGTTCAAATCCTATTTGGGGCACATGCTAGTTTACAGGTTTGATCCCCGATCAGGGCACATACGAAACCAATGTTTCTCTCTCTCTCTCTCTCTCCTTTCTCTCTCGTGAATAAATATATCCTCGGGTGAGGATTTTTTTTTTTAAAAAGGTTACAACAGGTTAGGCTGACATGAGAAGCCTATCAAGGCTGCCCCTGCCAGCCTGGGAGCATCTAGTAGAGCAGTTGCACCACCAACGTGCAACAGACACATCCTCTGATTTCAGATCAGACTACATCTATAAAACTCCACACATGGAGAAATGGCCACAGGAATGACCTAAAGCCACACCCATTCCCAGAGGTACCTGTACCTCATTACTCCCACCTTTCCTGCGAGTGAGACAACACTGTCTAACCCAGATCCCAAGTCACTTCCTGTCAGGGTTTCACAGCAATTCAAAGAACTACGTACAGGTTCTTTCCAAATAGATTGGTTTCTTGAAACTCACAAGATGCCAAACACCAGAAAAGAGGGGATTTCTGAAAGCCACCCACTAGGATGGCAACTGGTACTTGATAGTTTCAAATATTAAGAAAAGAAAAAGAAATCAGCGTTGATTAGGCAGTATCTAATCTCCCCAAGCACAGGAAATGGCGACTGAGCCTGATTTGCACAGGAGGCCCTGAGGTTGCAAAGCAGCCACTCCTCCAGCAAGGCCCACTCACTGCCTTGCAGAGACGCCTGTTTTGCCTGCCTCCAGCTGAACACACCAGAGGGAAAGCACCATTAAATTCCCTGTGAGCTCTGAGCCAGTTAGCTGCACTGAGGTCACCAGGTGAAGGGGATGGGGAAGGAGGGAAGGGTGGAAGAAATTATGAGATCTGTTTGACAAGGCTAAGTTAATAGGGCTAGTGTGAAACAGTAGCCATGAAACTATCCATTTCATAAATGGTTGTCAAGCCCCTAACAGTCACCAGGCATTGAGGTAGGCACCCAGGACACAAACACAAATCAAACTTGTCTCTGCACTGATGGACCCCTCAGACTAGTGGGAAGTGGGCTGACAGCTTGGCTATGTCTGCATTGGTCAGGGATGGAGTTAGGGAAGAATAACCTCAGGATCAAATGTTGTAGGGCAATAAGGAGTTTTCCAGGCAAACAGTTGGGCTAGCTGGGAGGGTGGAAAGCAATGTAGAGGAAAACACATGTGCAAAGGATGAAGGGTCTGGAAATTAGATGTTGTAAGGGCATGTGCAAGGAGTATGGATGCATTTGGGGAAAACATAGAGGAAGAGGCTGGAAATGTAGGCAGAGTCACACTACCTGTAGATGGGAGAGGAAGAGAGTGAGGCTCCTGCTATGGTCCATCTAAGAAATGGGGAGAGAGGAAACCAAGGCAGCAGAGAGGGGACATGTGCCGAGAGTTTTCTGAGGTAGAACGGGTGGGATCTGCTGACAAACTGGGCTAGGGAAAGAGTAGAGGCTAGTTCCCTAGGGCTGCAAAACATTGTATTGTCTTTAATTCTGAAATTACAGGGGAGGGTTGGGGTGAAAAGACAGGGATTCAGATTTGGCAGTGTTCTATTTGGGCTGCCTTAAATTCATCCGTGTAGAGATGTGCTGCAGACAGTGGGAAATACCGGTCTTCAGCACGATAGAGGCTTTGGCTGGGTTGTCTTTTTAGATCTATGTTAGGGGGAGCTAGCCTCATGAGAAGGGTTCTGCTAGAGAAAGAGGGAGGGAGCAGATTATCTGATTGGTCAGCTTGAGGAAGGAACTGAGCATGCACAGCCCAGGGGGTGGGGAATTACCCCCTCTTGATCTGTCCTTCCAGGGGCAGAGTGGCTCCCAGGACTGCAGTGGGTTGATCTGTAGAGTGAACCCTTGGAGCAGATCCAAAGCCATGTTCTCCAATCAGCTTTGCCAGTAATAAAGCAAGGGCTTTGACCTCCATCTGTGCTCTCCGAACTCAGAAGGCAGAAAGTGTTAATTATTGAAACCGCTGTCAAAATCCCCAAAATATTAATGTATATTTTGTTTGTTGTAATTTTCCCTCCTCTGCATTCCAAGCAGGTGGTCAGGCCTGTAGTACCACCCTTCCTGAGATGATTTTGCAAAGTGAAAACAGCAGTCACTGGTTTTCTGTGCATGGTGTTCATGGGGCAGGAACTTTGAGAGCTGCAAGTGGAGAGGAAAGAGATTCAGCCCCGGGAATGAAAAGAGGGAAAAGATCAGCAGGTCTCCAAGGACTGCGGTCTGGACACTGCTATGTGTCAACTTACTGGAGAGGTAACATGTCCTCAAAGAGGGCAATTGATCAGGATAGTTAGGAAGGCAAGCACAGGAGCACTATTTTGCCAAAGAGTTATTTGCTCCAAGCAGCAAGGCCATTGGACCTGAAGGGATCACGGACCAGAGAACATCTCAGCAATTATGAGCCAGAACCAAAGACCAATGGCTTTGCCTAGGGGGACCTCCCAGGAGAAGCCGACATTGGCACATTCTTGGGTAGAAGAGGGGACATTCAACAATTCCTGAGATTAATTTCCTGCCAACTCTGTAGAATGGGGCCTCTTTGTTAGATTAAAGTTGATATAAACAACAAAATCAAGAAATTTGTTAGGAGTACTGACTATAGAAATTCAGAGGGAGTAAAGCTAAGGAATGTGAGCAAATCCTAGACAATCTCAGATTTAGGGGTACATGACGAAAGGGCTGAAAAAGTGAAGTCAGCAAGGCAAGAGATGCTATAGAGGAGAGTTAACAGCATTAAATACTGCAGAGGTCAACTAAGAAGTATTAAAAGGTAGCCATACGATCTGACATTTAGGATGACCTTAGCAGAGCAGTGGAGGTGGAAGTGAATGCAAGGAATAAAGGTCACATTCTCAAGAAGAGTAGCAGGGGAAGGAGGGAAAGATCAGAGGTCATAGATCAAAGTGGAGGGAAGGTTTATTTTATTTTGTTTTATTTTTGGGGGAAGGTTTATTTTTAACTCAGGTGATTTCTGAACATGCCTGAAGGTTGAGGGGAAGAAGCTAATGGAACAATCATAGATACTTCATAGTGCTAGATCCAGAGGACAGGAACATTTGTACATGTTGAGGAACTAGCCCAGGTTGAGTAGGAATATGGGAAGGAGGGGAGAAGTGGAAAACAGCTGTGAGGATGCCCCCAACGATCTCTGCCTCCTGGTATTCACACCCTTGTGCAGTGTCCTCCCCTTCTGTGGGGACTGGGCTTAATGACTGACTTCTAACAGAATGCTCTAGAAGTGATGGTATGCCCCTTCTGATATTTGGTTATAAAAAGACTGGCTTCCATCTTGGGCACTCTCATCTTTGCTCTCCCTTGACTCACTCCCCCAGGGGGAGATCAGCTGCCATGTTGCAAGACAGCTCTCTATAAAGGCCACATGAATGACCTTGGAAGAATATCCTTCGGCCTCAGTCAAATGAGACCACTGCTGCCCAAGCCAATAGCTTGACTGCAATTTCATGAGAGACTTTGAAGGAAAGTCACTCAACTAAACCACAGCCAGAGTCCACAAACCATAAGGTAATAAATGTTTATTAATTTAAACCATTAAAACTTGAATGCAGCAAGAGATAAGTAATAAGAAGTAAATAAGTTTGCATGCATGGAAAACAAACATTTGATGAAGCATGTGCCTTATAAGCCTTTCATTTTCTGTGTTGAAAACAAATTGAAAAGAGGAACAAAGGTTTGATGTTGCCAAAGTGGAAGATGGGAAATTTAGCTGGCTAAGGGATGCATGAAAGAATGGACCAGCCCTGGCCAATGTGGCTCACTTCGTTGGAGTGTCAACCACTAGATGAAAAGGTCACGGGTTCGATTCCTGGTCAGGGCACATGCCTGGGTTGCAGGTTCATTCCCTGTTGGAGCACATACAACAGGTCCCTGGTTGGTGTGTGTATGGGAAACAGACAATAGATGTTTCTCTCCCCCTCTCTCTCCCTCCCTTCACCTCTCTCTAAGGTCAATTATTATACCCCCAGGTGAGGATTAAAAAAAAAATGGACCAGTACTCTTAAGGGCTCAGCTGTAACTGGTGGCAACGAAATCGAAGCTACTGAGATACTCATTTCAGGAATTGTTGTCCACCACTTCAACATCCTGAAATAGAAGAGAAAGAGGTTGTTGAAATGACCGGGATTGGGACATTATAAAATGAAGTAGAAAGCCAAAGAGTGAAATCAGTTGAAGATGCTAGTAAGAGATAGGTAGGCTACAGGAAGGGAAGAAGAGGTGATTAAAAAGTCATGTTTGGATGGGCAGAACATGGCACTCTCAGTGGAACTGATGAGCTGATGTGATGGGTTTAAGAGTGAGAAGAACCAAAAAGCCCCAGGCCTGTGTTCAGAGAGGAGTAGTTCTGGGTATCCAGACAACTCAGGGTGTACCCCAGGGGGCAGTTTTCTAAAATGGAGTGCCCTCTGCCAGCTCCTGCAGTCTGACTCAAGCCAGTCTGAGCTAACCTCTGTCCCATCTGCATGAACACCATGCTTCAGCCACGAAGGACTCCAATGGTTCTGTACTTGTCACATCTTGCTGGGTTGCCCTCCCTTCCACCCCCATCTTTCTCCAACACATTCCTTTCAACTCTCAAGCTCCAGCAGATGTTCTACTTCCTAAGTGAGGTCCTCACAAATGTCTCCATTCTGAATGAATGTCTCCCCACCCCCAGCCCAGGAGTGTACCTGTCATAGCCCTGTCATTTGCTGTATGTTATCATTAGTTTTTTTCCATTGGAAGGTACATCCTCAGAGAATAGAATGCATGAGCCAGGATCTTTAGGTTCCTGGTGTTCCGAGCAGAACGGCTGATTGGCAGTTACTCAATGCTTCATACAGAACTGGATAAAGTAGGTAAATAAGAAGACTGAAGATGCTGAGCTGACAGTATGTCTCCTGAGGAACTCATAGATGAAAGAGGCAGTGGGAAAGAGCTATGATGAGCACTTCATCCATTGTGCACATGCCAACACTCACCACTGTACAAGGTGGATCTTGCATCATTTAGAAAACTAAGGTTCAGACACTTGGCCATGATTTTTGTCTTTACTCCTCCCTATGGTCCCAAGGCTAAATTCTATGAATATGCAGATCACTCTCAGATTTCATCTCCAGCCCAGACTCTTCCCATGCTGAACTCTAAACAACTCTCACCTGCCTATGCAGCATCTCTAATAGACCTCTCAAACTTCACACAGTCAAAACCAGACTCCTGAATCCTTCCCTGGATGTGTTGCTCCCACAGTTGTCTTTATTTATCCTAGTAAACAGCAAGTCCACTCTACATGTAGGTCTAAAAACCTTTGACTGCCCTATTTCACACATCCAACCCAGCTATCCTATTGTTACCTCCTGACAGCTCTACCAACAGAGGGTGTCTAAATTCAACCACCTGTTCTGCTTCCAGCACCTGCTGGGAGCCACCAATACCTGTTACCTGGCTACCATCTTCCTGCTTCCACATCTGTCCCTGCCCCCTCCAGCCCATTCTCAGAGCAGCAGAGAGGGTCTTCTCAAATATAAACCCCATCATTTCACTCTATAGCTTAAAACCTCCTAATAGTGCCCGCCTCTGGGTAAAAGCACAAATCCTGATGATGGCCTACCAGGTCCTGCATGACTCAGTCTCCTGTTGGTCACTGCTCTGATTTTTAAAAGAGCTTTTTTCAGATAAAATTCACATATTATACAGTTTACCTAAAGTGTGCAATGGTGTGGCTTTTAGCATATCCACAGTGCTGTGCTGCCATTATCTCAGTAAATTCGAGAACACTTTCATCATCTCAGAAAGAAATCCTAGATGTACTGCCATCACTCCCCAATTTTCTCTCATCGCAGCCCTAGGCAACCTGCTCTCCATAGACTTTCCCATCACCATCGATTTGCATGGTGTGCATATTTCCTATAAGCCTCTCCAATTTTATCTCCTACTCTTCAAAACCCCTCCTCCATCTTCCTCCCCGACTCCCAGCCCCCACCCCACACTTTGGCCTCCTGGTGCCCCCAACACTCCCAGGATGCTCCCTTCTCAGGGCCTTTGCATTACAGTTCCCTCCACCTGAAACCCACTCTCCACAAATCTCTGCACAGCCACACCATCCCCTCTTCATGTCTCTGGTCAAATGCCACCTTTCCAAGAAGACTTCCCTGACCTCCACACAAAGCCACACTCCCACCACCCCCTTACTCCCACACCCTACTTCATTTTTCCATGTCCTTAATCATTTTATATAAATATATCACAATAGCAGATATAATTATATATGAAATTATATAATATCATTGTCAGTGTCCCTCTGCTCCCCATGGAATATAGACACCAGAGACTGGGGTGTTACAACTTTTGTGCCCTTAGTGAATTGAACAGCACCTGAAGTATACTCTATGAATGTTGTTAAACAGATGGCAGAAATGGGATTTGAATATGAGTCTCTAAGACTCCAGAACCTATACCCTTAATCATTATGTTCTGCAGATCTTAGAGAACAGGAAGGATTTGAATGGGTGGAAAAGGCAGAAACCTCAATGCCCATGCTCAGTGTGGTGGATGCTAAGGTACATTGCCCAGCTCTCCCTCAGGATGGGGTGCCCATTATCCACTGCTGGGAATGTTGGTGGCCAGTGGCTGGCAGGTGCATCAGCAGGACTTGCCCTGCCCTGAAGAGAGCCACCTCATCCAGGGCCATGGCCCCTTCCAGAGCAGCCTGTAGCCAGTGGTCCATCAGGGGTATAAAGCCTGCCCAGGCTCCAGTTTTAAAGGGTCATTGTAGTTCTAGAGCTCCTTGCAGCACCGGCTGCAGTCTTTGTTGTGACAGCATTGAAGTTCAACTTTTCCTTCTGTCTATCCTGCTTCCTTCTCCACCCTCTTCAGGTATTGATCTTGAGAGCACTCCCCAAACAACTTGTGTACACAAATCTCTATTGCAGAGCCTGCTGCCTGGGGAACTCAACCTGATGTTCAGAATAAATTGTCCAATTTTTTTTTTTTGGAAAGGTCAAAGGATCTTTGGGTACTGGACACAGAATAAGCTGGGCCTCTGAGAGCCACACCAACAACATGATGAGCCACCCAACATGTGTTGGAATGAGTCTGGCTCATCATATCCCTTTGAACAGAATGGAAAGGACAAGAATGTGGTGGTGTACATGGCCCATGATCACCTTATAGCTCTGGAGCATCCCTCATGTAAAAGCAGCTGCATTTCTTAGCCAAGCAGACTTGGGCTTGGGCTCTCAGTCTGTGCTGTGACCTCACACTGCTGAGCAAAATGTACTGTGACTCAGAAGTCATTGCCTCAATTAAAATTTCCTCTTAGCTATGTGTCCCTCCTCCACCCCAACACAGTGGTTATCAACACCTCCCCCTTCTGGAGCACAGTTGCTGAGTGGAAGGAAAGAGGAAAGGGGAAAGCAAGTCAATCAAAAACTGACAACCCCAAGGGGGCAGCAATATCCCTACCTGCAGTCCAGAGAGGAACAGGAAAAAATTATTCAAGGTATGCTTGCCTGTCAACCTTTTAATTGAATAGGAAGATAGAGGGCAGGTATCAGTTATAAGTAATAGTAAAGGCCAATGCTCAGAGGAGACTGTGTGCTAAGCTCTGTTCTGAGTACTTTTACTTATATTGACTAGTGAATGAGATAGGTACCAGTATTATCACCCCCGTTTTGCAGAGGAGGAGACTGAGGCACAGAAAGCTTAAGAAAAAGTATAAAACTTATGAAGACCACACAGGTTATAAGTGGTTTTAGCTGCCATATTACACTGTTGGTATGTAGGTTTCAAGGCTGAAGTCAGGGTCTGGGGCTTACTGGGATACACTAACCACATACCAACTTCTTAAGAGCAAGCAGAGGTGAACTGCCCACTAGAAACCGGGGTTACAGAGAACACAGGTTAAGAAGAATTGCAGGGCCTTCTCTGAAAGCCCCTCTTCTTCCTATCTAGTGTCCAAAGGACACATGAATCTCCCCCTGGCTTGATTCATGGTGTCTGCTTCTGCTTTGATGCATTCATTCTTTCCAGATTTTTACTTTCTTTCCATTTGCTCACAAGGGAAGGACTGCTGGGGCGGAAACATCACGCATGAGTTAAAGGAGAACAATGGGTGCTGGGTGCTGAGGAAGCCTTGAGTGTGGTAGCTGTATTGTGGTTCCTGAGCTTCCTCCATGCAAGATCTGATTGCTGCTGATGGAGACGTCATCACTTCCTCCCTCAACAAAATGTGCTAATAAAAGAAACTTTTCCTTTCATGGGCCAGTTGGCTACTGGTTGATTAAAACAAGATCTCTACAGACTGGTAATTTACTTGTCCTTTCAGAGTATGACTATATCCTTGTACCTACAAGCCCCAGCTCCTCCAACACACACCCAGGAACTTAGCTGTGCTTTCCCATGGGCATCTCTCGGTAATGTTACTTATTCCCAAGATACCTTCCTTGACCAAAAAGTATGATAATCACCTCAGGTTCCCAATTTTGGAGATATGAGAACATCTAGGTTTAGCTAGACCAATGTTTCTCTAGCTGTTTTCATTATTGTCCCTCCCTGAGGAGACTTCTCAGATGCTCTTCCAATCACCCTTCTCCCCCTGACATTACTGTATAGCAGCATGTCTCAGGGCCACAAACCATTGTAATAGCTAAGATATTTTTCACATACCCAATATCACCTGGCTTTTTTTAATTATTTCTTTTTTCAAAAAGACTTTATTTATTTTTAGACAGAGGAGAAGGGACGGAGAAAGAGAGGGAGATAAACATCAATGTGCGGTTGCCTCTCATGTACCCCCTACTGGGGACGTGGCCTACAACCCAGGCATGTGCCCTGACTGGGAACTGAACCTGTGACCCTTTAGTTCACAGACTGGCACTCAATCCACTGAGCCACACCAGCCAAGGCCAAATATCACCTGTTGAGAACACATGAGTTAGAAGCAGTGACTGGGTTCCCCAGCCTGGTACTTTCTTCCTTTCGGGTGGTGGTTACTGACACCCTGCCGCAACACTGCATCTCTTGCTCATGGTTGCATATAAACTCCCATCCTCTTGCAGTCAAACCTTAAGCCTGAAGCAATTTCATACCCTAGGTAATTATGCAAGAGGAAGGAGTGCATATATCCACCAAAGGGCCAGGACAAGAGTGTCCACGGCTGCTTCATTCAAGATAGCCCCAAACTGGAAATAATCTAGGTGATCTTCAAAAGGGAATAGATCAATAAATCAGGCTGTACTCATACAATGGAATATCACTGATGGCAAAGAGGAACAAACCACTGTTACACATAACAACATGCATAAATTGCAAAACATAATGTGAGTAAAAGGGAACAGACATGAAAGAGCATTTACTGTATGATCCCATGTCTATGAGCTTCAAGAATAAGCAAAATTAGTCCATGTGATAGTCAGAGTAGCAGTTACCTGGGAAAACTTATGGGAAAATGTTCTTCTCTATCTTGATCTGAATGATAGTTATGCAGCAGGTTAAAATGTGTGTGATTATATAAAAATTCTAACTAATGTATTTTCCCATGTATATGTGCACTTTTTTGCACAAATTTTTGAGAGAAAAATAAATATATGTATTATAAATAGGTATAATGGTGGATGTAATAATCCCATGTAAAATATGCACAAAAATGTTAGTGTGCATTAAACACAGCAAAATACAGTATATGCTTAAGATGTATGCACTTAACTCTATGTAAATTATATATTAAATTTTAAAAAGGTCTTTGAAAGCTCCTCAAAAAAAAATTCACCCTGGCTATCTGGTAAAGATGCAGATTTTAGGGTCCTACCCAGAGACCTACTCCATGGAATGGGGCTGAGAAACAATCTTCTGGTAAGATTGTTTCTCAGGTAACGCTGACACAGTTTGTCCTGGAACTGCACTCTAATACACACTGGTCAAGAGTTTCAGCAGAAGGTATTTACTGGCTCCATTAGCTTCTAGGTCCACATTCCCCTTTTATAAAACTAAAGATCTTGGACTGAATGAAACACATATAGCAAAATGTTTCTGAAAAGCTGTGGAGAATGCAACAGGAATAAAAATCCTGGTATCCCATTAGCTTAAATTGAATCAATGTACAGAAAAACTGGCCCCAGGATAAAGGCTGTGATGTTGGAGGCAAGGAAAAGAGGCAAATAAAGGAATCTTTAGACTAAGAAGCTTTTAATTGTGGCAACTGAGCACTCTGCTTCCGGCAGAGATTAAATCACTGTGTGGTGGAAGGCAGAGAGTCATATTTGGACCCTAATACTATCCCCTCCTGTCCTGAGCTGTGTGACTTTGGGTAAATTTCTTAACAGGTCTGATCTTCAGATCCTTCTTTGTAAAATGGAAACAATAGAATTTACTCTATGGGGTTATCTTAAGGATCAAAGGAAAAAGAGCATGTATAGACATTGTACCATTGGTAAGGGAAGAAAAAAAATCCTTTTCCTTCTACCCTCTTAGGTTCTATAACTGGGGCTCTATAAATTAGACTAATAAAAGAATATTAACAAGAGAAAAACAAAATTTTATTAAGATGTACATTGGGCATACACGTGGAAGCACCCAGTGATGAGTAACTCAAAGGGGTGGTTAAAACTTGGGCTTATATAGCATTTTAACAAACGAACAGTACTCTTTTAGAGAAGGGACAAGAAAAGGACTTTGAGTTTCTAAGGCAGCAAATTGTGGGAAGGCAAATATATGAGGGAACTAATGGAAGACAAAGGCTTGTTAGTAAAGTTCCTTATATAGTTTCCTATGGTGCCATCTCTGGTCTGATAAGGGTCTAGAGCTGTCTCTAGTAATTAACTTCCAACCTTCCTTGTAGAGAGCAGAGAAGGAAACCGTTAGGAATTTCCCTCCTGCTTTTAGGCAAATAGGGGGAGACAGGGAGCTTTTCTTTTATCTGCTTCTTCTCAGTTGTTATCAGCTCAAAATAATCCTTTTACCAAAGTGGCATATGCATGCAGAAGGAGCTTCTGTGTAGCTTTCTCCAATCTTTCCTGAAATTTAAATTCCTGTTTGCACTAGCTTCAGCTCCTCATTCACACACTGACTATGTAGTGGGCACGTTTTGGGGGCCAAACATCGTGTCAGGGGCTGGTGCTGGAGGAATGAATGAGATACAGATGCTCACAATGGATGGGTTGGGTAAAACAACCTGAAGGACAGATGCTGGATACTCTGCACAATGCGGGCGTTCCCCCAGTCTTCAGAGGTTAGGGACAGCTTATCAGAGTTCCCCCAAGCTGAGTTTAGCAGAATAAATAGAAGGTGCCAGAAAAATAAGTCATTACTGACAAGGCCTGGGGTGAGGAAGGGATCTAACTTTGTAAACTTTCTGGGTTCCCTTTCATGGGGTACATTAATTCAAAAGCCTGCGTCAAGTGAGAGATTGTCTGTGTGTTAGGCACCAGGCCAGAGACTGTGAGAAATATGCGGATGACTAAGACAGTCCACGTCCTCAGAGACTCGTCATCTGAATTAAGCCCTCCCTAATCACTAGAGTGGTAGAAAGCAGAGGATCAGAATTACATGCATAATTTGTATTTGACCTATGGTGCTAACCAACATAATTTGTACTTGTCCTATGGTGCTCATTTCTCAGAGGGGACAGATGAGATCTTGGGTGTCTTTACCATTTGTCACTAGCACCTGGTAATAGTCTCTGACCATGGCAGGTTCAGCAAGAAGTGCTGACTGGCCACATCCAACCATCTCTATCACCCTCAAATTACATCATTGATGAGATTCTGCTTCATGGAAGTCAATTGCCAGGAAACATTCATGAGTACCACAAATCATACTGCATCTCAGGGAGATCAGCAGTATCTTTTCCCAGCTACCTCAGGCAGAATCCAAAGGCCACCATATCACTCACATTTTTTTAAAAAACTTGTGATTCTCTGTGAAATTGGGTAACTTTCCTAGGGCAATGAGAGTTTGGTTTATGCTCAGTGGCATGCTACTAAATATTTAAAATGGTTTCACCACAGCCTAAATCACCATGTAGTGGAAGTCAGGGAATTATATTTGGACTCTGATGCTATCTCCTCCTGCTGTGAGTTTGTGTGATGCTCCAAGAAAAAAGAAAAAAAAGAACCCTAATTTGTTTGCCAATTTCTCTGGTTTAAACACTCCCACTATGACTAATTTCAAGCTGCCAATGTGATGTCACTGAATGTGGAGCTGGGAAGAGATGTGCACAGTCAGCTCTTGCAAGTGGAAAGGAGCCTACTCCGACACACCAGTGAGTCATGCTCTGCTTGGACCCTGAAAGGCTGGTTCCTTCATTTAGTCAACCTTTGCTTCTTACAGGTGAGTACTTAGGTATAAAGGATACAATGGTAATAAAAGGAAAGGACACAGTCCCTGCTTCCATGGAGCTTACAATCTGGTAGGAGGGACACTGGACTGTAAAATGCCAATAAGGACAGTTACTAGAAAGGAGAAGCTGGTGGTGCTTTGAGAGCCTGTGATGGGAAAATCCCCAGGTGAAGTAAGACAAGCATAGCTTCCCTGAGAAGTGATGGCTGTGCTGAGATCCAGACATCCGAAATGCCATGTGAGACAAATAAGTGGCCCAAGAAGCATGATGAGTAAAGGGAGAGAAGATAGTGACTAGAGAGAGAGACAAGGGTGGATTGGGGTCTGGTGCTAGATGAGGATGGGGACATAGGAAGGCATTATATCTGTTAGGAACTGTGTTTGGTTGCAGTTATAGAGACCTGAAATAGGAGTGGTTTCAACGAGATAGAAATTTATCATTTCTCACCTAGAAGTTGTCCATAGGTAGAAAGTAGGCATCTCTATCCCAAGCTCTTTCCACCATTCCTCTGCTATTTTCAGTGCTGGTGCCCATCTTCAAGTTGTCCTAATACTCTCAAGGTGACCCCTGCAGCATGATCACATCCATATTCCATGCAGCAGAAGAAGAAAGGCATAAGGTGAAAATGGCAGAACTTCCAGCTGAGTCAGTCTTTTGTAAAGGACTTTCCCTAGAAGGTCTTTTCAATGACTTCTTTGAATATCTCATTGTCCATCCCTGGCTGCAAGGAAAGCTAGAAAATGTCATCTTTTCAACTGGGCACACTGCTACTTCCAATATGGGGATTCAGTTAGTTAGAAAGAAGGGATACATTTCTCAAAGGACATCTTTGAGATTTCCCAAGAGTAGGTGCTGTGGAGGCATTTGGATACACAGGCCTGGAGCTTGGAGAAAGTCCTGTATTGGAGAGTAAATTTGTGAATGCTCTGGTGATTGAAGCTGTGAGCATGAACAAGATCTCTGAGGAAGGGAGTAAGAGGTGCTAGGATAGAGCCTTAAGAAACTCCAGCATTTGATGGTCAGTAGGGGGCTGAGCCCACCAAAGAGATGGAGAAAGAAAGGGAAGGATGGAAAGGGAAACATGAGGCTATGACACCACCATCGTGAGGCAGACCCCAATCTGCCAGGAGAGAAGAAAGCCTCCTTGCAGAGATTAGCAAAAGAAGGATTGTGGGATGGGGAGAAGGAAGAGGGAGAAAGAGATTCACTGGTTCCCTCATATTGATGCCCTTCCCTTCCTTTGATTGAGTTGTTGAAACTTCTTTCTGTTATATAAGACTTCCAATGAGCCCTGCCTTTTGTCTATGTCATTTTAACTCTGTCCCTTTATAGTTATCAATATAGGCAAACTGAGGCCTAAGAAGTGTGAAAGATAACTCCATCCACTGTGTCATGTGAAAAGAGGAAGCAGCTGCTGATTGAAAATGAGGCTCAGTTCTTTTTGGCATCTTTGCTGGGTCCAGTTTGGGGTGAGTCCTAAATGTGAGCTCTCCAAGTCAGATCTGCATCTTCCTAACGTGTGGTTCATGAACGGCTCTATTTGTTTGAATGAATAAATATTTGTGGAATGAGAACCACCATGGCATGCTCATTCTTTCAGTACTCTGGAGGAGATGGGCTTGGTCAGAGTAGGGTTCGTTCAGTCATTCACTTGGTTAGAGGTGAGTTTGTTTAGTCACTTACTTCCCTTCTCCTCCTCCCCTCAATCATCCCCCTTAATGGCCCCAAGGCAGAAGAACCCCATCATACATGTTCTAGTTACTGTGACAAGTACACCCAAAGGCAACAAAGAGGCAAACAAAGATAAAGGCTCATGGCTAATGGTTGTATTCTGACCCCAATATGTACCTAAGAGCAAGGGCAGTCTATGTCCCAAAGTGTTAGTCAGTATATAAATGACATTTCTGAATTTTCAAGGTGATGAATCAACTAATTGCCTATACAATAATTCAACAAACAGAAGTTGCTAACCAAACTCTCTGTCCCTGTGCCTGAGACGAATAGCAAAATCAGATCTGGCCAACTGGAAGGATTTTTAAGTAATAGGGAAAGGGTAAATAAATCTATTGTCCTTTTCTTGTGTGTGTGTGAGGGGGATGGGGAACAGTTTGAGTAGAGAGGACAAATTGATAAACCATATCCAATTTCCATATGCCTTAGAGTTCCCTAGTTACTTTATAAACATGGGTTTGCAACACACACATCCCTTCTACATTCACATTGGCCATCACTGGCTATAAGGTTCTCCAAAGGTCCTTCTCCAAACAAATTCAATTATATACACAGAAACCGTCAACTTCACCAGTGTTGGAAATAAACATGGAAAATAACTCAGTCCTTATCCATTTCACTACAGGAGGTCTTAGAGGTAAACATATCAACAAAGCCAGTCTCAGCAGCTAAAATACCACTTATCCCTATCTGCTACCTTAAGAAGGAAGTAGGCAACTGGGATGAAACAGAAAATGTGAGTAATGTATGTAAATGTATGTAATTCAGGAAGGGCAATATAAAGTGCTTTTCCAACTGAAATACTTTTATCTGGGAGGAATTAGTCATGAACAGATGTTAGATTTCTCATTGGTTCAAGGTTTAATGTAACCCATAGGTAATCGTCCATGAGAGCTTATCTGGTCTTGGAAAGTGTTATCACCATGCACCACACTTGGGTGAAATTTCCACACCCTTTACTACTTTAAAGTCTTTGGTTGCAAAGTTTTGGCATTCAACCCTTTTTGATTTCCCACTTAGGAGACATAAAGCTGTTGTTGAATTAAACAAAACTCATCTACCTCTGAATAAACCAACTTACTTGATTCAGCTTGTGTGATTTTCATTTGTCATTAGTAATTGGAGGGGGGGAAACCTTCTAATGTGTAACTTTCAAGAGCCTCAGTCACTCCCTGATAGAAAATTAAGAGTTTAGCGATACACAGCAACTTCTTTAGTCCAAGAAGATGTTTCTGATTAAATGACTAGGTAGTCCCTTATATACTAACTACTTATTCCCCTGGGGCAGTGGGGCCCAGCTGGGCCTCTACCCTAAAATGTCTCCCTCTATTTTAGTTTGGGTGCTCAAAACTTGTCATCTTCTACCCTTCATAAGAGCAGTACCTTTACCTTAATCTGAATTACGGAGGGGAGAAGGAAGGGTAGACTTTCTTTGGTTAATATTTCCATTCAGACTTCCCACGAATATAAAACCACTACCTCAATGTACTCTTTTCTCCTGGAGCCTCCAAACCTTTGCTTGGAGAGAGCATGGAAAACTATGTCAAAGGCCAATTAGGAGGCAGTACTTTGTCAGTTAAGGGCACAGATATTAGCTGGGTAACCCTGAGCAAGTTACTTTAACCTCACTGTGCCTCAGTTCCCAAATCTACAAGATGGCAGTAAAAATAGTACCTACTTTGTGTACATAAGGTATTAGTTATGACAATGATGATGTTCGGTCTCTCTTCCTCCCCTCTCCTCTGATCCAGTGAGATCGAACTTCTCAGTTTCCTAAAACTCACTTCTCTGTCTCGGTGTCTTGCTCTCCCTTGACATGAGCCTTCTAGAATGCTATTCTCTCTAGTTAGGACAACCCTTTCCCCCAACTTCACTCATCCACCTGCACCAAACATAGCCAGGTTTTACCTTAGACGTTACTTTCCCCTGGAAACTGCCTTTGACCAGCCACCCCCCAAGTCTGGGGTGAGTGTCTGCATAAATATAACAACCACACCCTACATCCCTGTTATCTAGCACCTATCACACTGAATTGCAAGTGCCGGATTAGACTATACTCCCTGAGGACTGGTACCGTGTCTCTCTTGTCTAAGGACTTAGTACAGTTTTGATAAATATTTGTTGAGAGGTAGGGAAGCAAAATATGCAACTCTAAAATGTGTCTGTCTGGCATGAGGATTATTTTATTTTTAAGAAACAAAAGGCTCAGGAAGAAACTTTGACCTTCCCCTTACTGACTAAAAGAATTTAGAGGGCCTGCTCCAGCGAGGGAGCTATCGCCATAGATAACCATAGTGTAATGTGATGTAGGTGTGGCAGGGGAGACCCGGCAGAGCCTGGGAATCAGTGTCCATTTTGTGTCCCATTGTCTCTGCATTTCTATTCTTATGTGAATTGCCTTCCTCCCCTTGGAAGTCCCAAACCACCACCCCCTTCTCCTTAGCTCAAAATGGCATATAAGCCTCAACTGCCTATGTTGGCCTGGGACCCCATATTTTCATGGAACCCCTCCCCTGTATGTATTTACATAATTAAATGTGGTTATTTTCTCCTGCTAATTTGTCTCACATCAATTTAATTCTTGATCAGCCACAGGAACCTAGAAGGAGAGAGGAAAATTTCTTCCTACCCAATAGGTGGCCCCAATGTGAGGCCAACTTAACAGGTGGGATGCTGCTCACTCTGGGGCAGTGTCCTGGGATGCCTGACCAGCCCCGGCAGAAGGACAACTTCTTACCATGTCAATTTTCTGGATCTCTGCCTGCCAGGTCTGTTGGAAGTGAGAGTGGTAATTTCTAAACCAGCCAGAACAACCTAAAAGGGTAGAGGAAAATTTCTTCCTCCTTGACAGAATTAAGGAATGAACTAATAGATAGATAGGTGATAGATGGATAGATAGATAGACAGACAGACAGACAGACAAATGGATAGATAGACAGGTAGAGAGGTATAGATTTAGTGCTCACTTGTTATTTACTTACCTTTTAAAAATTGATGACATTCGATACCAACAGCTCAACAAGTATTTATTGCTTCATTTAATTCTGTCTTCACATATATAATAGTAAAATACTATCAGGGTAACAAAACCAAGGAGGTTCTTTTAGGTTTTTTTATTTTTTTATTTTTTTATTTTAACAGAGGACAAACAGGAAGGAAAAACAGGAATTGAATCCCCTAGCATGTAGTCATGTGTTTCTGTTTCTCAGAGCCTCGGTTATAGTGAAGATGTGAGTGACATTTAGATATGAAGCTAATGACTTCACCTCTCAGTCTCTGGTGAAATAGGGTATTTCCATTTGGTAATCGCTGCTCTAAAAATGGCAATAGTGTGTCGTCACTGCTGAACAGAACTCCAGCCCAAAGGAATTTCCCTGGGAGCCCTGCTTCAGCTGTCTCCCTGGCCCCTGGGAACTGCCTGACTGGTTTCTGCCCAGTTCTGAGTGTGAAGTCATTATCATCTCCCTTGCTATTTAGGCCACTATCCCAGGCACTGAAAAACAAAAGGGTAGGAGGTGGACATTGTGTCCATCCAGGAGGGAGCAGAGGAGACTCAAGGATACATGGCCATGGAAGAGAGCAAGGCTTTGCTCATGGAGTAGGTGGCTGGAGAGGCCAGGAGTGCATGAGACAGCTGAAGAGGTGGCTACACTGAGGCACTCTTCCTTTTGACAAGTCTTCAGTGAAGTGAAGGAGGCAGCTGAATCAGGAGTGTGCTGGTGAAGCAGAAAGGATGGAGTGCATTTGTAAGGGAAGGAGGCAGTGAAGGAGGGGCGGCTGAACTGTGTGAGAGAGGAAGGGGATAGCTAATGGAGTGAAGTGCAGTGGGAGGCTGGAAGAAACCAAGATCAAGATGGTGGAGAAACTGACTTGAAAGAATTTTTCTTCCTCTTAGACCTGGGGATCAAGACAGACACAGATTTTCAGGGAAGAGAGAAGCATAGGGAGTTCATACTGGAGACAGGCAGTCCTGGGACCAAATGCCTGCATTGTGACTTGGAAGAAGTTAAAAGCCTCTCTAAACTCTGGGTTCATCATCTTCAGAACAGGATTATTGATACCTGCCTTGCATATGAAGCGTGTGTGTTGCACTGACGCAGTGCTTGTGGCTGCTGCGTAACTGACAGGAGCTATGACATTTTGTTACTCACCTCAGGAAGCAGTAGGCAAGGGCATCTGCAGAAGGGAAACAGGGAGGCAGTGATTTGGGGTCTTGGGGAAAGTGAGCCACCATGGGAATAAGACAGATACACAATAAGAAAGTGACTAAAAGGAAGGCCAAGAGGCAGTGAAGGACAAGCTGAGGTCAGAGGGCAGAATTAGGGCAATCTACTGGTAACTCTGGAACTTCAACTAGTGGGGCTCAGCAGCCTGAGAATAGGATCCACATTTTCAGGGTGTGGACATTTCCATCAACATTGCACTGATATTCCAATTGTCGGAGAAAGTGGCTGATTTAGTTTTAGGGAAGCTGGACTTTTGACCAGGATTTTGCTCAACAAAGTGTTGAGGTCATTTCCAGCCCCTTCTCTGCCACTATAGGAGGGACTCCCTGTTTCTCAAACATCAGCCCTAGAATCAGATTTTCACCATCGTTTTGGTTAGAGCCACTGTCTGTGCATGTGCGGAGAGGTGGGAGTGGAAGTTACTGAGGAGGAAGGAGGCAGATAATGTACCGAACAGTGGCTTGTGAGGGAGACCAAACTGCAATATGCCTTTGAGCAGTTACCTTATCCTGTTTGCTCATCATCTCATTTTGACAACCCAAGTACCAAAGAACAGGATTTCTCAACATCAGCACTATTGATATTTGGGGCCAGGTCATTCTTTGCCAGTGGAAGCGGGGCCTGTCCAGTATATTGCAGGATATTTAGCAACATTCCTGGCCTCTGCCTATTAGATGCTAATAGCAGCTCTCCCCGCCCACTTACAACACCAAAAATATCTCCAGACATTGCCTGATGTCTGGGAAGGGGTGGGGAGATATTACCTATGGTTGAGAATCACTACCGTAGAAGGACAGTGATAATCCTTGAAATAAAGCATCCTGGTACCTACATTTCATCACTTTGAACTGAGCTGCGATGATCTCTCTCCCCTCCTAACAGTTCTGCAGGGACCTTCTTCCTCACCATCAAATCCCCTAGCTGTTGCATCACCTTATGTAGCAAAGCAGAGCTAAATGATTGCAAAAAAGTAAATCTGAAAAGCAAGAGCTACAGAAAGAGAGGGGCATTTCATCAAGAGCAGGTCCTGTTTTACAGAGCCTGAGAACTTCTACAATTTGGGAAGCTCATTTAGGAATGCTGATGCAAAAGGATAAACACAAAATTGTGAGGGTCCCTCTTGGGGCTTTGGAAGAGGCTGGGGCTAAGGGTGGGGCTTGAACTCAGGCTTCATTAGTTTCACCATGTACCTGATTCTTTGCTCAATTTTCTTCTCTTGCATGAACTAGTTGTTTTTCAGAATACTATGTCAGATTTCCCCACATATGACATCCAATGTTTTTCTCTTGTAAACATAACTTAAGAAATTATCCCATTTGCTTCTTTCTTTTTTTCCCAGAAGTGATTGAAGGTGAAACCATACTGCTTTCTCCCCACAAAAGGTGCAAAATTGCCCTGAGACTATGTAAAAGAAAACTTCTAAATATTAATTTCCTAGGCTATATGGAAAATGAAATTGTTCTACTTATTAAAATAGCCTTTTTTCAAATTCTTGTGACTTACTAAAAATGACCATTAACATTTCCAGTTGGTTCCATTTTGGTTTTGGTCAGAGTTTCTTCTGAACTGAGTTTCGCTCACAACCTTGGTGACATTTATCCTTCACTTCCTTTTTTTTTTCTTTCTGATGCCTTCTGGGACTGAGACTGAGGGATGTGCTACTCTTGTTGGCACAGCAGCCTCTCTCTTTGGTTAGGATGGACTGAGATCTAATGCTCCAATAATGTCAATAAGCCATATTTTCCTTTTCAAAGCATTCTCATGTTTACTCTCATTAATGTTTTATAGAAAAACCTCTTGTCCTGACTGGTGTTGGCTCAGTGGGTTGGGCTAAGTTCCGCAAAGCGAAAGGTTGCCGTTCGAATTCCCAGTCAAGGCACATGCCTGGGATGCAGGTTTGGTCCCCTGTTGGGATGCATGTGAGAGGCAACTGATCGGTGTTTCTCTCTCTCTTCCTCCCTCCATTCCCCTCTCTCTAAAAATAAATAATTTTTTTTAAAAAAAGAACCTCTTGAAAGTGCAACATAAACCAGTCTTACTCAAGAATCCATCAATAAATAAGTCCCTCCCCTCACCCCAAAGAAGCTTACAGTCTAGTAGGAATGACACATAGGTATATATAAAAAATGACAATGGTGATGATAAGGATAATAATCTGAGTGTGTACTATGTTCCTATACTGTTTAAACACTTTACAAACATTAACTCATAATACTGGGCAATCCGTGATATATGTTATAATGACAAATAACAAATGTTACCCGAGGCCATATTAATTACAGCTGTGGTGAAGCACTGTCAGGAAAGCTTCAAGGAGCAGGAGAGATTTTAGCTGAGCCCTTGAAATCACTCTGCTTTATGCAGGCAGAGATGTTCCGAAGCATCACACAGACCCTTATTTCTTATCAACCCCTTATCTTCTCACACAATATTTGAGGCCACTTAAAATTTTTTTTTAAAATGCAGCCATAAAAAATTGTTAAAACAAGAATTAAAACACAAAGCTTACTTGAAGGATGAGAAGGGAAAGTTGTGTGAGAGAATCTAGACTAAGAGTATTCCTTAGAATTAAAGTAAATATCTAAGTGTCCTAGTAACTTGGGTATAATGAGTTTCATATCTTCAACTTCTTTTTTAAAAACACATGCGCTTGCTCTAAACTCTAAGGAAATTGACAGGATGAGTTTTTAACTGAGGGGGTGGTGAATAGCAGTAGAAATTGTTTTCCACAGATACAGAAAGGTCTTTTAAGCACCTGCTTCTAATGTGAAATGATTGTCTTGCAATGGCATTTCTGTGGAGACCTGAAAGGCTGAGATCTAAGGAAGCACCTTTCTGGTGTTCTAACTAAGGGGAGGGAGGCTAGAGCAATGCTTTTCAAACTCTCCCGTGCATCCCAGTGGCCTGGGGATTCTCATTCAGTTGGCCTGGGCTAGGACCTGAGGTTCAGCATTTCTAACAGTGGAGAGGTAAGAGCTCACAGCAGTAGTTTTTAGCTGTGACCAGGTGTCAGAATCACACGCAGATGGCCAGGCCCCACCTTCTGAGTTCTGATATAGAAACTAAGGGGTGGGCTCCAACACTTGGCATTTCTTGCTTTTTAAAACCACTTTATGGAGGTATGATTGACATGCAAGAAGCTGTAGATATTTAATATATACAACCTGGTGAGTTGGAGATAAGTAATTATCTGTGGACCCATCATGACCATCTATGCCATAAACATAGCCATTGCCTCTAAAGGTTTCCTCCTGCCCTCTTTATTTATTACAATTTATTTTGCTAATAGGCATTGGCAGTTCTAAAAAGTTTCCAGGTGATACTCACACTGAGGTCACCTGCTACCACTACCACCACCATATTTTAAGAGCCATTGGCTTAGAAGATTTCTCATGAATGTGAGTGGTCTCTCCTGCCAGTAAAGTTGGGGCACAGGGGTAGAGAATTTAGGATGAAACTACCGAGATGGGCCTTCCAAACAGGTATTTTGTGAGCTTAAATGGAAAGGGATCTATATGCTTTAGATAATGAAGATAACGACAGTTAACATTTGTTGACATTTGCTCTGTGTATCAAACGAAGGGTTGAACTCACGTTTTCTCACTTGGCAACCGGCATGGGCAGCAGAGTTGGTGTTTGATGTGTGGCTGAGGAGCTGGCTTTCAGGCTGTGTGTGTGCCAGGAGGTAGTGGCCCATCTCTGTGTGTTGCTGTGGTCTGCAGAGGTATCTGCAAGAAAGGCCACGTTGGTCCTCAGGAAACACCTTTAGATCTGGATAAGCAGTCACTACCAAGTTCTGCTTCACAAGGCTTGCAGGAAACAGCCAAAAGAATTTGGGGGCAGGTGTTAACAATCATGTCTCAACCACAAAAGTACCTGAATATAGAACTGCATTTATCAGCCCTGGTGCACAACAGAAACACCTGGATGCCTGGGACCCATCAGGAGGGAGCCATTTTTAAAAGTCCCAAACAAGGTTGAAGATTACTAGCATGGTTTTCATTTGGGGCAAGATGAAGGGGGTGAGGAGAAGCAAAAACCAAACTTATCAAACAAAACACCTATTCCCAGAACGAATCCCTTGAGGGTTTGCCAAATTGGCCAGATTGTCTCTGTGTTCTTCTTTTGAGCAGTGATTTCCCAATTTCAGGATATTTCAGAATCACCTAGAGGGCTTGTTAGCACTGATTTTAGGCCCCAACCCCAGTTTCTAATTCAGCAAGTCTGGGGTCAGCCCAAGAATTTGCATTTGTAATTCATTCCCAGGTTGTGCTCATTCTACCAGTTCCAGAATTTGGTTGCTTTGCTAGTCAGACCTTAACCACATATAGAGAAGGATGCCTGTATTTCATATTTCTATTTTGTCTTGGCTTTTTTTTTAACTGGAGCACAAACATGCAAACAAAAATGAAAACATTGAAATCACCCATGATCTAATGATAAGCCACAATAAACAGCAGCTATTTTTTTCTACACGATAGGTATGTATGTGTACAGGCTTTCTTTCAGACATTATGACCATCACATGAAGAGCATTTTGCATCTAGAAAAGATATGCATTCTGTTTCAGTGCCCTTTAGATCAAAATCTATACAATTTGCTTTTAGCTTAGAGCTACACCAAAGTTTATTTCTTTCAATAATACCTTAAGTATATTTAATAAAAGTAGTTTTAGAAAAGCTATATCCAGCTGTTGAAATAAAAATTAAAGAAGCTATAGCCCAGCTAAAATGCTGTTTAGGTTGAATTCTAGAGGTATTATTTTGATAAAGCCTCTGAAGAAATATTAAAAGTAGGATTTGTATCAAGCTACAGAGCCTGATCCATAAACGTTTTCTGTTTATAACCTCAGAGTAATGATCAAGAGATACCAAAGGCTCTCACTGTTTATAACCTTTCTCAGTTGAGTAAAGTCGAGAAAAGCAAACATTAAGAGTGGAACGCACTCAGAATTTGCTCGTCCCCCACATGTGAGACAGGAGTTAGAAACGAGCCCAGACCTCCTGGCAGGTGATGGCATAGCCATTGGATGTGGTGGATCATTTGTGGACTAAAAGATTGTTTAGTGGAAAGAATGAAAATAACAGCTTAGGTCACTACAGTAAAACATAAAAAACACAAATGAAGAGGCAAAATCTCCACAATGGGCCCTGACTGGTGCGGCTCATTGTGTTGGGCATGCCCCACAAAGTGAAAATTGCCAGTTCCATTCCCAGTCAGGGCACACGCCTGAGTTTTGGGCCAGGTCCCTGGTTGGGGTGTGAAAGAGGCAACTGATCAGTGTTTCTCTCCCTCTCTTTCTCCCTCCCTTCCCTTCTCTCTAAAAATAAATTAATAAAATCTTTTTTTTAATCTCCACAATGGGACAGTCAAATAAAAATAATAAAAAGCTGATGCAACTGCTCTGAATAGTGAACTTGAAATTAAATTCAGGAATCAGTTCTTAAGTGAGGGTGGATACAGGCAGTTCCTAAAGGCTGGTGTTTTCAGTGGAAGTCCTCAATCACTGCCCCAGCGATGAGCCCCATCCTCACACTCCGAGGTGTGTCCTCAGGGGCCATTCTTGCTGTTGGCCATCTGTGTACAGGGTCCTCCAGCCTTCTCTTCACCAGACAGCCCTGTCCTCCCCTCCACTATGAGGCACACCCGGTCAGCACCCAGACTAACAGCCACAGGTCTCTCCTCTAGGCAGGAACACACGAAAAGGCAGACAGCAATGTTCTGAGCCCTGGTTGTCTCCTGAAAATGCTGCTGTCAGAGCTCCAATCGAGGGATTCTGATGTTCTTGGTCTGAGATGGAAACTAGGCAGTTTTGCTTGTTTGTTTTTTGGCTTTTCTTTTTCTTTTTTTATTTATATTTTACTGAATATGCTATTACAGTTATCCTAATTTTTTCCCCTTTGCCCCCCTCCACCCAGTATTCCCCACTCCCTCAGGCAATCCCCCACCATTGTTCATGTCCATGGGTCATGTGTGTAAGTTCTTTGGCTGCTCCATTTTCTGCACTGTACTTTACATACCTATGCTATTCTGTAACTACCTATTTGTACTCCTTAGTCCCCTCACCTCTTCACCCATTCCCCTACACCCCCTTCGCACCTGGCAACTGTCAAAATGCTATGTATCTATGATTCTGTTTCTGTTCTGCTTGTTCATTTATTTTATAGATTACACATATAAGTAAAATAATCTGGTATTTGTTTTTCTCTGATTTATTTCACTTGCATACTACCCTCTATGTCTATCCATGTTGTTGCTGATGCTTAGATTTCATTCTTTTTGATAAAAATGAATGCTGAGTCATATACCATTGCAATAATGAACCACTTCGTCTTTATCCATTCATCCCTTAATGGACACCTAGGTTGCTTCCATATCTAGGCTATTGTAAATATTGCTGCAATGAACATACAGGTGCATATGTCTTTTCAATTTAGTGTTTGGGATTTCTTCAGATAAATACCCCAAGGTGAAATTGCTGGGTCCTTCTTCATCTCTTTTTATAGCCTCTGTTTTAAAGTCTATTTTGTCTTGTATAAGTATTGCTGCCCCATCTTTGTTTGTTTCCATTTTTATGAACTTTTTTCATTCCTTTAATTTCAGTCTGTGTGTATCTTTTGATACGAAGTGAATCTCTTGTAAACAGTATATGTAGGGGTCTTGTTCTGTTATCCATTCAGGCACCATATATCTTTTGATTGATTATCTTTAAGCCATTTGCATTTAAAGTAATTCTTGGTATGTATTTATTGCCATTTTATTATTCATATTTTTATCTTTTTCTTCTTCTTCTTAAAGAAGACCTTTAACATTTTTTGTAACGCTGGTTTGGTGACGATGAACTTCAAACCAGCAACCCTTTGGTTTTCAGGCTGGCACTCAATCCACTGAGCCACATCAGCCAGGGCTGATGCAGATACTTTTAATATTACCAGATAGAGCCCATTAGCCCTGAATCTACAGCTTTTCTCTCTCTACTAGATCTTTTCCACCAAGGTGCAAATGTGGTTATTTCTCCTTTCTTTAAAAAACTCTCTCTCAGCCTCTTGCTTGAGCCCCATTTCTTGCTTCCATTTAAAACTAATGGCCTTCACAATCAAGTGCCCATCTATAAATGAGCAAATAAAAAAGCTGTGGTACATATACATAATAGAATATTACTCGGCCAAAAACAAGATTTCGTTATTTTTTATCATGTTACCATTTGCGACAACATGGGTGGGCCTAGAGAGTATTATGCTCAGTGAAATAAGGTAGTCGGACAAAGACATATACCATATGATTTTGCTTACATGTGGAATATAAAGAACAAAATTAATGAACAGGTAAAATTGAAACAGACTCATAGATACAAAGGACAGACTGATGGTCACCAGAGGGGAGGGGGGCTGAGAGAGCTGGGTGAAAAAGGTGAAGGGACTAAGAAGTACAAACTGGTAGTTACAGAATAGTCTTGGGGATGTAAGGTACAGCAAAGGGAATATAGTCAATAGTATTGTAATAACTATGTATGGTGCCAGGTAGGTGATAAAAATATCAAGGGGAACACTTTGTAAAGTATATGATTGTAGCCACCATACTGTATACCTGAAACTAATAATACTATTGACAAAATAATGATACTAATAAAATAATATTGAATGTAAACTGTATTTGAGAAAATAAAAAAACAAGATTAACAAAACACAACAACAAATGGCCTTCAGAGCATTGTTTGTACTCATTGACTGCAATTCCCCCTCTTCATTTGTCCTTGAACCTTCCCAACAAGACTTTCAACCCCACCACTCCACTGACACAACTCTTTTAAAGGTTATGGATAACTTTAATTTTGGAGATTCTCAGTCTCACTTTACTTGATCTATCAGCAACTATGGGCACAGTCAATTTTTCCCACCACCTTCACACATCTCCTTGTCTCCCAGAACAGGCACCACCCTCCTCTAGTCTCCCTTCATCTCCTTGGTTGGCCCTTTTGTCTTTTTTGCTGTTTTCCTATTTTGTCCAGTCATAAACACTGGACTGTTGCAGGACTCATGTTGTGGACTACTGTTTTCCTTCTACTGTCAGTTCCTCAAAAATCTCATCATCTCTCGGCTTTAAATGCCACATTCATTGATGACTTCCCAAAAGTTTATCTTCAGCCTTGACCTTTCTTCTGAATTCCAAATGCATTTATCTGACTGTGTACCTGGCCTCTCTACCTGGACATCAAACAGGAATCTGGAGTGTGAATTCCCACAACTAAATTCCTGGAATTCCTGATCTTCTCCCCAGCCTGCACCCCTGAGGCCTTCCCTCTCAGTTCATAGAAACTCCCTTTTTCTAGTTTCCTAGTTTTGAAGTAAAAAACCTTGATGTGAGGAAGGGAGAAATAGATGAGAGAAGGTGAAGGGGTTAGCCAAAGAACAGGTATGCATAACACGTGGACACAGATAACAGTATGGTGCTGGCTGGGAGGGGCGGGGGGTGCCTAGGGGCTGGGTGTAGGTGGACAAAGAGGGGGGAAATGGGGATATCTGTAATAGTGTCAACAATACAAATAAAGTAAAAAAAAAAAAAAAAAAAACCCAAAACCCTTGTTCTATTTGACTGCTTTCTTTCTCACACTCTACAACCAAACCATTAGCATTTTTTTTTACTCTATTTTCAAAATACATCCAGAATCTTACTACTCTTCACCATCTCTATTATTACTACTGTGGTCTATTGATGCGGACACTGGCCAGCAGTGTCCACGTCATTATGGATGAATTAAAACATACACACAGACTACCAAGTCTGGTGGAGGAATAAGGACGACATTGTGGCTTTTCTCTCAAGAGGAGCAAAAGCCACAGCCTCCACCATGAAAGGCCTTTATTCTTGTAAGGTATTTGCTGAGGAAGAATGAGAGTGAGCCACAAGTCGGGCAAGCAAAAGTTTATTGGGAGCGCTTCCAGGCGAAGTTCACTGGTCCGGCAGAATGTGGGCCAGGAAAGTTGCAGTCTTTTGTTCTTGGGAAGGAGTTTTGTAGAAAAAAACACGGGTGAGGGTCGTGTGGGGATTGGGGATTGGTAAGGGGTTATGCAGGTTGGGGTGAGGTGTCACATGACTTTTGGGGGAAGTTTGGGTTCAGGTTTCAGCTTCGCGTGGGAACTGGTACAGCCTCCTTTGTTTTCCCCGCCAACCTTACATTCCGACCTCTTTGATAGGAAAAAGGGCAAACTGATATCATCTGGCTATTTCCTGCTGACTTATGGGCAGCAAAGGGATGGGGGTTCAGAGGCCAGAGGGTCAGTTGGCAAGGGGGAATAGGTATGGAGGAGCATTTGGTTTACTGTGACGCGAGAAATTTCGCGGATGTGTTTCTGCAAAAAATTAAGGAAGCAAGGACCAAGCATTAGTAATATACAAATGACAAAGAGGGGGCCTAAGATTGGGGCTAACCCTGTGAAGAGAAGGGACTTCCACCAGAGGTTCAGTGTCTCAGGGATAGAGACGTCTTGATGGAGCTAATCCCGCAGGTTTTGCAGGGTGCTGATATTTTCTTCTACTAACCCGCTCTCATTGACGTAGAAGCAGCACTGCTCCTGCAGGAAAAGACATTTCCTTCCCTTCTCAGCTGTGAGGAGGTCTAAAGCTTGGCGATTTTGTAGGGCAACTTGGGCCAGTGAGGTTACCTGTCTTTGGAGAGAAGCTAGTGAGGTAGCTGAGACACTAAGAGCCTGGTCTAGGTTGGCTCTGAGCTGATTAGTCGCCCAGAGGCTGTGAGCCAGACCGGCTCCACCGACACCTGTGGCTACCAGGGTGGTAGCAAAGGTCAGTCCTACCAGGACGGGGAGGAAGGCTGCCCGCTTTGTCTTAGGTCTAGTCAGCTTGCTGAAAAGTTCTCCCTCGCCATAGTGCATTAACTGTGGGGCCAGGGCCACAGAAATACAGGGTAAACCAGATGAGGAGTAGATGGTTCTGACTAAAGAGCCATTGCACCAAAAGAAAGTACCTGTTGGGCTGGTAAGTGTACCAGACATCGTTACCGTCTGGTTACAGGTTGAGGTAGTTCACGCAGGGTTGCTGGTGTAACAGACTTGAAGTATCTCTGAGGAAAGTTCTTGGAACAGTGGGACATCATACAAGGAGAAGGAGATAGGGGAGGTTAAGGTATTAAGGACAGCAGGTATGGGGACAGCGGTGATGGGAGAGTGATCTAGAAATGCACAAAGGAAGCAGTCAGTTAGGTTTCCAATATCAATCTGATTAAACAGTCATTCCTTGCCTGATGAGTTTTAGCCAGGAGAAGGGGTCCCTTTTCCCCCGGGGGTCCAGGTGAGTTTCAAGAAATTCTTCTTGAGTGAGGATGTCATTCATAAGATTGATCAGGTCAGCTGCCATGAGTGAGGCCAGAGTATAAGACCTAAAAATGGTGAGGAAGCCCGACAGATAGGTGTTGGAAATAGATTTATATATTTTAGCTTTGATGCTTTTTTCCCATCTGGTGTGCCAGGGGTCTGTAATGGTGAATTTCCACGGGTGGTCTTTATGCCATCTATGGAATTTACAGGTAATGTATGGACACCCCCCATATGTGTCAGGCCACCACCTGCAGCTTTCTTCAGTCTGGTCATAAAGGAAGCACATGGCATGTTGTGGGTGATAAGGAGATGCACCTTTAAGGCTGCCCATCAGGTCATTGGAGGCATTAAGGGTGATAGGTTTGGAGCAGCCAGTTACCGGGCAATCAGCTTGGGCTATATAGTAAGTAGTAGTTTTGCCATTCCATGAATAAGATTCCTGAGCATGGAATCTCCACAGATATTGTTTTTTTTAGTTTAGGTTGTGGGTTGGCTTGGGAGACTGGGTTCAGTAGGAGTAGGAGGGGAAACAGAGGGAGGTACAGGCTGTGAACTGGCAGGGTCGTGGGTGAGGCGAACACGAGTGTCTCCCAGGAGCTCCACCTTCCATTCATTGGTGGCTGGGGCCAATTTGAGGCGGGAGACATGGATCCAGGAAGGGGAGCCCAGGAGCTTAGCTGCTGTGGAGGTGGTCAGTATTACCGTATATGGTCCAGTCCACTTGTGTTGGAGTGACTCTGGTCAGAGTTCTTTGAGCAGAACCCGGCCTCCTGGCTGGAGAGGAACTTTGGGATGGGCTTCGTCTGGTCCTCCCACTGGCGGGAGGGTTCGGTCAGCATGCTCTCTGAGGAGGTATTTCAGGAGGGACAGGTAGGGTAAGTAGGAAGCCAGTGGAGGAGGAGAGACTGGTAAGTTGTTATTGATTAAGAATGGTCTACCATAAAGCAGTTCAAAAGGGCTTAAGCCTGAAGGCTCCTGGGTGGGGGGGTGGCCCGAACCCTGGCCAAGGCCAGAGGGAGGAGGGTAGGCCAAGAATTTTTAGTTTCTATGGAGAGTTTGGTTAAGGGAGTTTTGAGAATGCTATTAGCCCTTTCAACTGTACCCGACAATTGTGGGTAGGTAGGGTACGTGGAGTTTCCAGGTGATCCCCAAGGAGACAGAGACATGCTGGGTGACCTGAGATGTGAAAGCTGGCCCGTTGTCTGACTGGATGGAGGCTGGCAGTCCGAAGCGTGGTATGATATGCTCAATGAGAAGGGCAGCAGCTGTATCGGCCGTCTCACGAGTGGTGGGGTAAGCTTCTATCCAGCCTGAAAAAGTGTCAATGAAAGTTAAGAGGCAATGGTATTTTTTGTGAGGGGGCATGTGAGTAAAGTCAATTTGCCAGTCTTGGCCCGGGAGGTATCCTCTCATCTGGTGAGTCAGGAAGCGAGGACGGAGGCCTCCCTGGGAGGAGGTCTTGGAGCAGACTGAGCACTCGGCATGTATGTGCTTGATAGCCTGGAGGAGGCTGGGGAAAGAGAACAGGTGGTCTAGAAACCTGAATAGAGCTTTTGGTCCAATATGTAATGACTGGTGGATTTCTGAGAGGAGGGTGGTCACCTGTTGCTGTGGAATTGCTAGCTTACCGTGAAAATCCAGTCATGGTCACTTAGCTGACCTCCCCTGCTGAGGAGGGAGGAATGCTCTTGGGCAGTGTAAGAGGGTTTTAGGGGGGTGGAAAAGTATAGGAGACGGAGAAGTGCCCGTAGTGAGTTCGTGGGCCATCACGTTGGCCTGAGTATTACCCTGGGGTAATGGGATCTCAGGAGGTCTGGTGTCCCTTGCGATGAACTACAGCCACTTTGGTAGGGAGCTGCAAGGCTTCAGGGAGCTTAGAGATAAGGAAGCATTAATAATAGGAGAACCTTTGGTGGTGAGGAAGCCTCGCTCTTTCCACAGGGCCGAGTGGCTGTGGATGATTAAGAAAGCATATTTGGAATCTGTGTAGATGGTTACGCGTTTGCTTTGTGCAAGCGTGAGAGCTCTTGTGAGAGCAATGAGTTCAGCCTTTAGGGAGGTGGTACCCTCAGGGAGTTGGCGAGCCTCTAGCATAGAGGTGAGGGTGACTACTGCATAAGCAGCTTTTCGTTGCCCATCTGGCTCCAGAACTGAACTGCCATCAACAAACAGAGCTAGATCTGAATTAGGAAGAGGAGAGTCTGACAGACCTTCTTGAGGTTGGCCGAGAAAGTCAAGTACTTTAGGACACAAGTGGGTGGGTTCAGAGTCAGTTGTGGGGATTGGCAGGAGAGTAGCTGGGTTAAGGCAGGGGGAGAGGCGGAGGGAAAGAGAAGGGTTTTCTATGAATAGAAGGTGAAGTTCTTGGATGTGAGAGGGACCCATCAAGGACAGAGACTTATGAGTTAGGAAGTCAGTGAGCCGGTGTGGCGAGAATACTGTTATCGGCTGGCAGAGGGAGAGTTTGAGAGCTTCTTTGGCTAGTTCAGCTGCACTTCCCAAAGCTCGGAGACAGGGCTGCCAGCCTCTGACAGTTGAATCAAGTTGTTTGGAGAGGTAGGCTACTGGGCAATAGGTGGGGCCAACAGGCTGGGCCAGGATACCTACCACTATTCCACACCGCTCATCAGTGAAGAGATGGAAAGGACGCTTAGGGTTAGGCAAGCTCAAGGTGGGGGCCTTTAGGAGTGCATCTTGCAGAGCTGTGAAAGCCTTCCACACTTCCTTAGGGGAAGTGAGGGGTCCTATTGGGGTTTCTTTAGCGGCCTTGTAGAGAGGTTTAGCTAGAAGGGCAAAGTTGGGAACCCAGTATCTAAAAAACCCTGCTAATGCTAGGAAGGATAGAATTTGGTCTCCGTGGGTCAGGGATTGAAGGCTGCGAAGGAGGTGGGTGTGGTCTACTGTGAGACTCCATGTGGTAGGAATGAGGGATGGGCCTAGGTAAGTAACAGTTGAGGTGGATAGTTGAGCTTTAGAAGGGGAAACTCAGTAACCTTTCGCAGCAAGGAAATTAAGTAGAGTGGCCATGTGCTGCTGGGAGTCTTCCAGAGAGGAGCTGCAGAGGATAATGTCATCTACGTACTGCAGGATGCTGCTGGTATCCAGGTCACAGGTCGCTAGGTCGCGAGCCAGGGCCTGTCCGAAGAGATGGCGATTATCTCTGAACCCCTGGGGAAGGACGGTCCAGGTTAGCTGTTGTGACATATTAGTGTCGGGGTCCATCCAGGTAAAGGCAAATAGGAAGTATGAGTCTGGGTGGAGAGGAATGGTAAAAAAAAGGCATCTTTGAGATCAAGGACTGAGAAGTGGGTGGTATTTGGTGGGATGTGGGACAGGAGGGTATATGGGTTAGGTACAACCAGGTGGAGGGGAATAACTGCCTCATTAATAAGCCTGAGATCTTGGACGAGGCGATATGCTCCCCACGGCTTTCGGACAGGAAGGATAGGAGTATTGCAGGGAGAGTTGATAGGTATGAGAAGGCCCTGTCCTAGAAGGCAAGAGATGATAGGTTTAAGGCCCCTGCGGTGAGTTTCCAAAATTGGAAACTGAGGTTGGGAAGGAAAGGAAGTAGGATCCTTTAGGCAAACAGTAACAGGAGGGTGGTGATTGGCTATAACTGGAGTTGAGGTATCCCATACGAGGGGATTGACGAGGTCTGGGGAGATGGATGGCGTGGTAGGCAGGGCGGAGTTTTCAAGCAGAGGAAGGAGGAGCTGGGAGGACAATCCTGGAGTCATGGTTATCTGTAATGATGACCTGAGGAGTTGTAAAATGTCTCTCCTGAGGAGAGGGCAAGAGGGTATAACTAAGAAGGAGTGAGTAAAAGGAATGTTATCAAGGCTGCAGTTCAGGGGAAGGGTGCAGAGAGGGCAGGATGGGCTCCCGTCTACCCCATGACCGAGACCTGGGAAGGTGTGAGAGGACCAGAGTGTGATAGCAAAACAGAGTAGGTAGCCCCTGTGTCCACAAGGAAAGAGATGGACTTACCCGCTACCTGCAGTGTTACCTTGGGCTCGGCAAGGGTGATAGGGGTCTTCGAGTCTGGGCCACATCAGTCGTCCATGAGGCCAAGGAGTTCCAGGTCTGGGGCCGCCAGGCTCAGCAAGCCCTCATTCTGGGTAGTTGATCCCCTATGTGGAGGCACCAAGGATGAGTCCCTGAGAGGACAGGCGTCCCTCCAATGGCCAAACTGCTTGCAGTCAGGACACGGCTTAGTTGGCGGCTATGGGCATGGGCACTGGCGGGCCCAATGTCCCTCCTTACCACATTTGAAGCAGGCTCCTGATGGGGTCCCTTTCGGTGGCCTGGACTTAGGTGTGGTGCTTTGAGTGCCTTTATTTACCTGCTCAGCTGGCCTCAGGGCTGCTAAGATAGCCTGGGTCTGTAAGGCTATTTTCTGCTGCATGCGCATCTGTCGAGCAGCCTCAGCCCTTTCCTCTCTGTTATTAAAAACTTTAAAGGCCATATTTACCAGGTCTTGGATGGGGGTCTGGGGTTCATCCTCTGCTTTCCTAAGCTTTCTCCTAATGTCTGGGGTGGACTGAGAGATAAAATGAGTGGCCAGAACTGTCACTCCTACGTTGGAGGTAGGATCTAACCTAGTATGGAGAATCATGGCATCAGTGAGGTGGTTAAGGAATAGAGCCCGATACTCCTCTGGCCCCTGGGTGACTTCTCTGTTTGTCATAATTTACAGCTTTCTGGGCAGCTTGCTGCATACTCGCGAGAAGGCCTTCAACCATCTGGTCCCCACGCCTTCTGCCAGCCTGACCTGCCTGATAGTCCCAATTGGGGTCTACGTCTGGGACAGCATCGGCTCCAACCAGTATTTGGGGGTTGGTGTTATGTACCTGGTCAGCATGGGCCCTAGCAGTCACCCAGATGCGGTCCCGCTCGTCGGGGGTTAGGGTTGAGGTAAGGATGACATGTAAGTCATGCCAGGTGAGATCATAGGCCTGCAGCAGGTATTGGAATTCTTTAATGAAGGCAGTAGGGTTAGTGGAATAGGAACCTAAACGCTTTTCAATAGAAGAGAGATCAGAGAGAAAGAATGGCACATGGACTCAAACTACTCCCTCTGCCCCTGCGACCTCCCAGAGTGGGCAAAGTAGGGATCGTGTATGAGCACTGACTGGGGAGGGGTGAGCGTCCTGAGGAGGGGGGCTGTAGGGAGATGCAGGAGGCAGAGGGGCGGGGTTACTTGGAGAGGGAGCGTCATTGGAAGGCAGAGGAGGCAGAGGGGTTGGGTTATGCAGAGAGGGAACCTGGTAGGGAGGAGGGAGCGGTGGGGAAGAAAGTTCTTTGGGGGTTTCAGCAAAGGATGAAAGATTGGGGGCAGAAAATTGATCAGGGGCAGAGGTTTAGAGGGACGTGGAACTTCTTGTGTCCCTTTGGCCAGGAGTACTTGAGCAGTGTAACATGTAACACGTAGCGCAGAGATCCGACGGAAGCGCAAAGCCCCAAAACCTTGGACATTGGGTATTTCCAACTATTTCCCGACCCGCTGGCAATAATTTTGTAAATTGGTGAGGGTAGTAAAATCAAAAGTCCCATCAGGAGGCCAGGTTTCCCGGTTATCCAGTGGGTGGTGGGGCCAGGCCACAGTAGAGAGAAAAACCAGTTGCTTTCTCTTTAATGCCGGGTCAATGGTTGAGAGATTTTTACAGAGGCACCCTAAAGGTGTTTTGGTATCTAATTTGGACTCCTGCCCTCCCATGTCTCTCGGCCTCGGAGTGGCCAGAAAGGAAAAAAGGCATCCCTCAACTCCAGTTCTAGCCACTAATCAGGAGAAAAAGGTTGCTGAAGCCCAGGATGTCTCTGCAGGCTTACAGTCACCTGGCAGCGGCTCCCAGCAGAGCGGAGAAGAGATATCCCTGGCACAGCTGTGACTACAGACAGGGATTCCCGGAGTCAGTCAGAGGCCGAGGAACAGGGGGAGTTGAGTTTACTCACTGTTCACAGGGGTGGGTGGATAGCTGGAGATCTGATCTGGATTTCTCCGAGATGGGATAGGAGTGGCCCCAGTGGGCATCAAACTCCTCCCGGGTTTCGGCACCAAATGTAAGGTATTCACCAAGGAAGAATGAGACTGCACCACAAGTCGGGCAAGCAAAAGTTTATTGGGAGTGCTTCCAGGTGAAGTTCACTGGTCTGGCAGAACACAGGCCAGGGAAGTCTGTCTTTTGTTCTTGGGAAGGAATTTTGTAGGGGAAAAAAAACGCAGGTGAGGGTCATGTGGGGATCGGGGATTGGTGAGTAAGGGGTAATGCAGGTGGGGTGAGGTGTCACATGACTTTTGGGGGACGTTTGGGTTCAGGTTTCAGCTTCTTCTTGTGGGAACTGGCACAGCCTCCTTTGTTTTCCCCACCAACCTTACAATTCTAATAATATCTCCTTACATTCCAAGATGGTTCTTCCTATCCTGGTTACAACAAAGGAGCCAATGCCCCTCATTACATCACAGAAGAAGGACATTAGCAAATGAATAGGCAGAAGTGGTTGAGTCAGTCACATTGGCCCCTGCAAGGCTCAGCATGGATTTTAGGAAGTTACAGTAAGCATTTGCAGGGTGAGGGAATTTTTAGCAAAGAGCAAATCTCAAAACAGCTTAGGTGTATTGCAAATCTGATTACCCATGAAAGAACCTATCTATGGGCTTGGGTCCTGTGCATCTCCAAGTGGGAGCTGGGCCCACGCCACGCAGAAGGGTCTGCCACAGTCTATGATACTTTTTCCTTTTCCTTTACATTATTTCAGTAGCCTCCTTACAGCCTCACCCTGTCCTTCACAGCTTATTCTCAACACAGCAAATCAGGTCATGTCACTCCCAGGCTTAAACCATACAGTGGTTGCCATCTTGTTAGGAACCAAATGCTTCTAAAGGCCCTCCCCATCTGTGATCCCCCCGCCACACACACACCTTCCTGACCTCATCTTATTCTACTCTTTTGTGTGCTCATCCTGTCCTTGATTCAATCACACTGGCCTGCTTGTTGATCCCTAAACTTGCCAGGCATGCTCCTGCCTCTGGCTTTTGCATTTGCTCTTTATGCCAACAATGTTTCTACTTCAGATAGCTTGGGCCTCTTCTCCACCTCCTACAGGTTTTTATTTAAGTGTCACCTACTCAGTGAGTACTTCCCTGACCACCTTACTTTATGTTGTACCTTCTTTATTTTCTCCCTTGCACTTCTCACCACCAAACACAACACACACACATTACTATTGTTAATCTTGTTTAATTCTTGGTTTCCCCGGTAGAGTGTAAAGGGTACAAGAGCAGAGTTTTTGTCATTTCACAGTTCACTCCAATTTCTCCAGCACCTGGAGTGGTGCTTGCATATGATACAAGCTCAGTAAATATTGGTTTAATGAAGGAATTAGTCCCTACTCACAGTGGAAAACAAAGCAAACAGCTTTGGTAAAAGAGATCCTGGCGGAAATCCCCACGATTTGGTTGGCATGAAAAGAAATACAAGTTATTTGAAGGGGAAAATAGTTTCAGTTCTCCCTCTTATTTCAAAAAGTTCTATTTAACAAAGACTAGCCATTGCCTGTCCCTATCTGATCTTTAATACACCTTAATGAAAATGAGAACACAGAAAAGAATAGAGAATGGGAGCCTGAGGGAAACGTGAGGAAAGGGAGAAGAGAGGAGAGGAAGACAAATGAAGGGTAGAGGGCTCCCTGGAATGCATGACCAACAGGAACTGGACTTGTCCTTGGTCTTCTCTGCCTCAACTAGGTCCTAGAGCAGCTTCCTGCTTGTGTCTCTGCTCTCGAGATTCAGCACTCTCCCTAAGCAAAGAATCTTTCAGGCTGCTTGCATCACCAATGAAGCTTCTTTTAGATTGTATCACTGCCTCCCCATTTAAAATTTGTATCCTACAATGGCATGTATGAAGACAGAATACAGAACTATTTACAGCCAGTGTAAAGACCACTTCTCCCTCTAGAGGTGGGACAGGTGGGAGGGCTGCTGACTACCGGAGTGCCTGATAGGGAGGGGGCGGGTTGCTTTCCTTAATGGCATACCTCAATGACATCAGAATGGCCAACCACAGCAGCAGCTGGCAAAGGCAGATGGGACAGCCACTCAACTGGCATGATGTGAGGGGCACCAAAGACTGTTGCACCACTCAACCTGTCACAGCATTTGCTCTCTGACTAGGATAGTTCTTCCTTGGATTGAGGGACTGTGTCTCTATGGGTTGCTTGTCAAAGCCCCAGATGTCTTGTGGAAGGCAGATAATCCAATCCAAGCCAGCCTCTTATGCTTGCCTGGGTGAGAGTACAAAGAGAGGCTACAAAATACATGTTCAAATACCTAAAAGTTATCAGTCAAGCCAATGGATGGATATGTCCCATCCTCCTACCCTGAAACCAACCTGGAAGGCTGGATTCATATTTAGAATTCTCAGATTCTTTGGGCTTCTCTGCCAGAGTGGTAGCCCATGGAGGGCCCACCCATGGTCCCCAGCCCATGCCAGCCTCCCTTCTCCCAGCCTGGCTCCATGCCACACCACAGGGCCTCCTGCTAATGCAGGTGGTCACCCCAGTCTGCACCTCCAAGCTCTGCTCATGTCCCCTTGGCCCTAAGGACTTCTCACCTCATGAAGCGCAGGAGCTTCCTTGACAGGAACAGATTTCCAAAGTGTAGGACTCAGCACGTGGGTCCCTTTTGCCTAGGTCTAAGGGGAGTGCCAATTAGTAAAAGGTGGCGCAGACAGACAGGGCCCTGCACCCAAGGCCTCTGGCCTACAGAGTAGGGTACAGGCTGCTTGCCCCCACCATAACCTCTACAAGTGCATGCAGCTGTCCTTCCCCATCAGTTTTCAAACAACTTTGTCCCCCTTAAAAAACCCTCCCCCAGATACCCTCCAATGACTTGGTTCCCCTTCCCAACTTCAGTAAGGTCACCAGCAGTTTCCAAGTGGCTAAATCTAAGGAACAGTTTTTATTTGTTTTACTGTTACCTCAGGAAGCTTTTACCCTGCTGATCATTCTCCCCTTAAAATGCTCTTCCACTGGCCTCTGTGGCACCACATGCTCTTCTCCTGGTCTTCCTCATCCTCTCTTTGGCCTCTCCTCTCCATTTCTTTAGCTGGGACTTCCTCCTTGAAACTGCATTTAGGTGTGAGCCTTCCTCCAGATTTAGTCTCAGCCTTCCTCTCTTCCCATTCTAGACCGTTTCATTGGTGCTAATGAGGCAGGAGATGGCATAGGAAGAACTCTGAGACTGCACTGCTGTTGCTGGCCCAGTGTCTAGCATCCTGGTTGCCAGCAAATGCCTTTTTGCACTTAGGTAGGATGGATAGTAAACCAAGGCAGGAAGGAGGAGGGAGACATGTCCTCAGCCTGTCCAGTTGCCAGGTGTTCCAAAATCCCGTGCTAACATGGGAGGGGCAGTCCTTGAAATTCTATTGTTTCATCCACCTGGGAAAGAAAGCCTTTGAAACTATGTATTCACCCCAAGGCCTGAAAGGCAGGAAAGGGTCCACAGTACCCAAAGGAAGAAGCCCATAAGACAACTTTGGTTAATTGCCTGCCTCTGGTCACTATCTGTTTTAAGAGGGAGTCCCTAATGCTTACAGAAAAAGCCCATAAATAACCTTGGGTAACTGCCCCAGCTTTAATTAACTGCCTCCTGTCACGTATTTGTTTTACAACAAGATGGAGTCTGGAGCAAGGTAAGGATTCAGGCTAACAGACTCCCACACATACCTAAGTTTAGGTAGTCACATCTCCTCCCTAGGAAAGTTGGTACCACCTTTGCCTGTCAATCAATATGCAACTTCTTCACCCCCAACCCGACAACAATGTAAGTCTTTAGAACAAAGGATCTGGCTGTCTCTGGCCTCTGGACCTCTAGCCACCTGGCCTACAGCCATTGGGCCTCTGGCCACCATGCTTTTTGGGCTGCTCATGCTCTTGCCATCCAGGCTCTTGCCTTTCACCCCTATCACAGCAAGGCCCATTTGCTTCTGTGAGAACATATCACCAATAAACCCTCCTTGCATGCTAATAGACTTGCTGATCTGTGATTCTTTACTGCATCCACAAGAAGAACCAGGTTTCTCCCGTTAACACTAATGACCTCAAATACTGTTTCCACAGTCAGGGAAAAACTTATTCCTCCATCCTCACATCAACCCCAGGAAGAAACAGTACCAGAGCCCCTCTCCTGGCCATCTTGCCACAACTTACCACTCTTCTCCAAAGACCAAATAAATGAGCTGATTGGGAAGGTTCAAGAAAGACTGCACTAGTTCTTGTGACAACACAGCTAAGTCTGGCAATGTTCCCAGTGGACCAGGAGGCCTGGCAGCTGGGGTGGGGAGGTTCCATTCAGGGGAAAGATGTGAAGAAGCCCAACGATGGCTGCAGATTCCCAGCTGCATTTTTTAAATTGTTTTTATTGTTGTTCATTTACAGTTGTCCTCATTTTGTCCCCCATTTACTCTCCCCTGCCCTACCTGCCCCCCACCTCCTACATTCAATCCTTCTTTGTCCTTGGGTCCTTTATACATGTTCCTTGACATGAACCTTCCCCTCCACCCCTGCCCATTATCTCCCTCCCCCCACCCCTCTGGTACTGTTTGTTCTTTTTTTTTTTTTTTCCATGTCTCCCGTTCTATTTTGCTCACTTGTTTGTTTTGTTGCTTAGGTTCCACTTATAGGTGAGATCCTATAATATTTGTGTGTTACCACCTGTGGCAAAGGGTAGGAGCTCCTTCTTTTTCCTCTGCTGAGTAGTATTCCATTGTGTAAATGCACCAGAGTTTTTTGATCCACTCATTTACTGATGGGCACTTAGGCTGTTTCCAGCATTTGGCTATTGTAAATAGTGCCGCTATGAACATTGTGGTGCATAGGTTCTTTTGAATTGGTGTTTCAGGATTCTTAGGGTATAATCCCAGCAGTGGAATTGCTGGGTCAAAAGGCAGTTCCATTTTTAGTTTTTTGAGGAAATTCCATACTGTTTTCCACAGTGGCTGTACCAGTCTGCATTCCCACCGACAGTGTACCAGGACTCCCTTTTCTCTACAACCTCGTCAGCACTTGTTGTTTGTTAATTTGTTTATGATGGCTATTCTGCCTGGTGTGAAGTGGTATCTCATTGTGGTTTGAATGTACATCTTTCTGATGGCTAGTGATGCTGAGCATCCTTTCATATGTCTCTGGCCCTCTGTATGTCCTCCTTGGAGAAGTGTCTATCAGGTCCTTTGCCCATTTTTTAATTGGATTGTTTGTCTTCCCTAGCTACATTTTCCCATTCAACTTTATCAGCAATGAAGTTGATATATTGACCCCTAGCAGCAGCCGAATCCTACTTCTCAGTTGGTTCTGAATTCAGAAGAGGATAATTAATTTGTTTTCTCCCCACCCAGAACTCCATACATGGCCCACAAAACAGGAAAGCTTAAGAAACAAGCACAAAGATAGGGCTCTGGAGATTTAAGATATATCCCAAGAGAAGGATGTTTGGGTGTGGCTGGAATAGGAGGTGTCAGTACTTCAGTAAACACAGGACTTCTGGGTCCTTAACTGCTTTGAGACACAGCAGTCTAGCAAGATGGGTGTCACAGGGCCTCAGCAAACCCAGGCCTTAGCAAACCCAGGCCTTTGCAACCTCAGTGTACACAAGCTGTGCAGGATTTTGCAACTTATAGATGTAAGTGGGTGTGCCCAACATGGGAATTAGCCGAGGCTGTCCATCACTTAAAACATGCAGAGCTTCAGCGAACACATTCTTTAGGAATTAGTAGTTGGGAAAATTTCCTGTTGCTCCTACGATATTTCTCAGTCAGGAACCCAAAGGAAGGTAAGTTTCACATGAAACTTCCTGTAAAGGGAACTAAACTCCACCTGTGCAAGAGCTGTGGTTCTCAAACTCTAACATTCATAAGAATCACCTAACAATTTCCTGGGTACCTACTCCCAGATTCACTGAGTCTGGGTTAAGGCCTATGAATCTGCATTTCTAACAAGTTTCCAGGCAATGCTGATGCTGTTGGTCTGAGAAGCACTTCATAACTACTGAGTTTGAATATATTAGTTATGCAGTTCTAGCTTTAAGTCAACTGCCTCAAACTCTTCCTCTTATGCTTTGTTGAACTGAATCCAATTTTAGAGCCAAGGATTGAACTGTGGTGGAATTAACCTCTTGATTTCTTATGAATCACCTACAGGCCCCTAGAATCACCCTCAAACCCCACCATGTGGCTCGAAGTCCTCTCTAGATTTGTTACTTATTTTAGAGCCAAGGAGTGAGCTGAGGTGGAATTAACCTCTTGATTTCCTATGAATCATCTACAGGCTCCTAGAATCACTCCCAAACCCCACCATGTGGATCAAATCCTCTCTAGATTTGCTACTTAACCCTGGCCATGGCTTTGGTCAGAGACACATATTTGGAAGTTCGGCCAAAGAGGGTGGTGGTTTTCCATCAATGAACAAATATAGGAAAAGGAACCTTTACTTTATAGGTGGCCCTAACCCTAACCCCTAACCTTAACCCTAACCCTAACCCAACTTTTTTTTTTTTTTGTTACTATAAGGTGCCCACCTTTTGGGGCATTAATGAACATGTAAGCCACAGGTTAGAAGGAATAGTAAAAAGCCTGTGCCAGGAATGTACACTCTGAGGATCAAAGAGGAGTAGGATTGGTTTAGAAACTAACCAAGTTGTTTTTCCCTCCACCAAACTCTAGTTAAACTCTTCTGAACTCTCTTCTCAAATAGGCCTTGACTTTCAGGCTTCCATGTCTACCTCTGTATTTGTTTAGTTTCAGCAAGAATCTTGCTAAGTCATTTTAGCCAGAATCCCCCACCCTCGAAATCCAATCACCCTTAACATCTGATCAGGTTCCTCCTCCTCCACCATCCCCCATGTGATGTCTGATCTCCTGGCCTGCCTTCAGCAAAAATCCTGCTAGGAAGGTTTAGCCAGAATTCCCTACTTACCCCTGATGTTTCAGTTATTTTCCATCCACTGACCCTCCCCCAACCTTGCTTTTTGGTTATAAATTTCCACTTCTTGTATTTCGAGTTGAGCTCAATCTCTCTCCTACTGCAAAACCCCACTGCAGTGGTCTCTACTCCTATCACAATGGTCCTGAATAAAGTCTGCCTCACTGTGTTTTCCCAAGAGTCGTGAGTAATTTTTTTCTTTACCAAAATATTGATCTTAAAGTCAGAAAGAGAGCAGTTAGAGAGAGAAAAAGATAAGTAAAGGAGTCAGGCTGATATTGGAGGGCAGTGGTCAGCAGGGAAAGCCTGGGATTCAGCCAGAGACACACCTGGGCTGTTTGCAGACAGTGTCCATTCAGATTGGCCAGCACCAGGCCTTACCACCACTGCCATGTAGAGAGAAGGAGCTCCTGAAGAGACAGGTTTTGATTGTGGAGGCTAGGTTAGTCCAATTTGAAAGGTGAAAGGAGGTAGCTGCTCCTAGAAAGGAGCCTAGCTGCTCTCAAGGAAGGTCTTAGAAACCCTTTTTGTTTGTTTGTTTGTTTGTTTGCATTCTTGCTTAATTTGGTTATTACTAGACCAGAAAGGGTGACTAGAATCCAAAGAACTCAATAAAGAAAAGGAGATGAGATTTCAGAGAACAGACTGAAATAATCTACATCCCTCCACTCCCAACCAGAAAGGGAAGTTCCAGGAAGCTCTTGAGAAGTGCCCTCTTAAAAGGTCAGATGAGGAGTCAACAATAAGTTTCACTGGAGTATCACACTTTAAAGACTGTGACAGTTACACCAGACAGTCATGCAACTGTGGCCAGATTTGAGAGGGGAGGTCTGGGATGATGAGTATAGGATGCTTCTAGCAGTACCAGTGATTTTTGAGGGGGCTCAATTATTATAAAAGAGAATACAGGCATGGGGTGTGCCATGAGGGTACATACCCAGGAAACTTTTGAAGGGGGATTTTCAAGGAAGGCATAGGATGATTAAATAAGCTGCAGGTGAACTAGACAGGATAGTGGTAGACAGAGTCCAGGCCTGGGCTAGATATTGGTCCAGTAGGTCAACAGCTTCCATGTAGGATCGCCCACCCACAAAGATCGACTATGTCTAAGGAGAATCTCTGCCACCATTACCACAGCTTTACTACCCAAGACAAAGGCAGTGTTCTCTGGACTAGCACATGGCAGAGCTGATTATCCTCACCAGCCCAAGGAAAGAGCCTCAGAACCACCACCACAAACATAGCTGTACTGAGAACCCTCTATGTGCCAGGTACTGTGCTAGGCACTAAGAATGCAGCTTTGACCGAAGACCTCTGCCCTCACAGAACATATATTCAATAGCATCTTTAGTTTATAATTCCACTATGAGTGACTCTCCAGATTAAATAAGTGAGAAAACTGCTGTAGGAGGCAGGTATTACAGGCCAAAGAAATTCCAGGCAAGAGGCCATAGCTCTGGGGCAGGGAGAGGGGTGGTGCTCAGAAAGGCTAACAGTTCAATTTTCAGGGGTTTCAGCCACAACTTTTGTTGCTTGAAATCTTCCACAGCAGGAGTATTTACACCAAGGAAATTGGCAAATTCTTTAAATTGGGGCTTTTCCCCAGAGATAGCACACTATTGCAGTGACTTCTCACCAGAGGAATTGTGGGTGTATCCTTGGTTTGTCAGGGACACTGGGGAAATAGAAATTAAGGGGTTCTAAATATTAGAATGGAGAAGAAAGGAGCCTTCAGTAAACCTTAGAGAACCATTAAAAATTTCTAAATTTTTCAAGAAGCAGGGAAGGTTTCGATTTCCAGATATGATATGGTAAACTTAAGCTATAATTAACCTCCTGATGAAAGTCTTTTCCCAACACTCTAAAGTTCACAGGTCAAAACTCTAGAAAACTGTGGCTCACTTGATTAGAGCATCTTCCTGATACAACACCAAGTCTGCAGATTCAAACCTGTGAATCTGCAGTGATTCACCAAGAATCAACCAGTGAATGCATAAATAAGTGGAACAACAAATTTATTCTTTCTCTTTCTTTTTCTCTCTCTCAAATCAATAAATAAAACTGACATATAGGCTGAGAGGCATTTAGACAAGGCTGATATCAGCAAGATTTTCTCTTCCATGTTTTCATAGTTCCCCTTTTTCCTCAGATACTACAAGGTCTCTGCCAGCATCTTCAGCTGGTACCAAAACAATGGGTGTGTTCTGGGATTCTGAGAACTTTAATTTGATTGAAGTAGGCATTTGTCATGATTTTTGGCTGCCCATTGTCTAAACTTCTTCTCCCTCCTTTTACAGAAGCAGGAAATGTCACTTACTTCCCCAGCTTCCCTTGAAGTCTATGACAAGGATGCAGGCACATGACCAAGGCTCCGTCGGTGAGACACACCAACCCCAGACTTTAAATCCAGAGTCAGATGCACTGACACAGGCACAGCAGAAAATTTTCCATGACAATAGGTCCACAGCTCAGCTGCTCATGACAATGCCTTCTTGGGACCACTTTATAGTCATACTACTCAAAGCCAGGTTTTCCAAACTTCCCTGCAATTCCCCCAACTGCCCAAAGAACTATGGATAAATTCCTTCTCTGCTTAAATCAGGATGAGTTGATTTCTATGGCTTATGACCTACGATCAGGACTGATACAACTGGTCTAAATGCCCTAGGGGCCAGTAGATTTGCTATAGTTTTCTAAGTTTCTTGGGTGTGGGGCTGGTGCTGGGTAATCTCCAATGTCCTATTGTAGAAGAAAAGTCAACTAGGACAAGGTGACCCAGAAGAGGGACCGGGAACTGGGAAAGAGTTTTGTTTAGGTTACTTAGAAACCGCCAAACCATCTGGTTTCAGTTAGGTACTCATAATTTATGCTTTGGCTTCTGTACACCCAGTTTCCGATAAGGACACCTCAAGGCTAGAGTTATTTTTGCATCAGCTTCTGTACCTCCTGCTTTTGCCACATAGGATAGGGCATCTGGAGAGCAATAAAAGCCCTGCTCAGCCAAGGTTCAGGGCCCAGAATTTGGAGACTGCCTCCTCTGGGTCCATGCATATAATAAAGCCTCACTCCATCACCCCTAATCATGCCAGAGTCATTATTTTCCGAATTATTTTCCGTAACATTTTGGTTCCCTGACCGGGAAACGACTCAGATGAGCAGGCTGTTTGCCTCCGGTGAAGGTGGCCGGGACTGACGGATGGGGCGAGCCAGCAGCCAGAGGGAAGCACGTGCCCTGGTGATTTGGGGTCCTGGAAAGCTGCAGCTCACCTCCACCTGGGGTTCCAAGCCACCCTTCAACCCGGGCAGGTGGGGAAAGCGGACTGAGGGTTGTCTGGAAGGTGCCGAATCGGTAAGTGCCCCGGGGACCGGACCTGAGACCAGAAAGGGGGATGATCACCCTCTCAGGCCCCAGTGGCCTCAGACATCCGGACCAGGTTTCTCTCTCTCAGGAGGGAACTCAGACCCTAGTGGCATCAGATATCTGGACCAGGTTTCCCTTTCTCGGGGAGGGAAAAGTAATAAACTCTGCGAATTTGTGTGTGTGAAAGAGAGTGAATGTGTTTATGGCTCCACGGGTGTCAGCCTATGGAGCATGAGTGGGCCCTAACCTGCGGTTCCTCAGTCTGTCATACGGCATAAAGGCTGGGAAGCTAACCCGGACTCTATGTGGGCAGCCTTAGCTAAGACAGACCTAAGTTCCTCGTGAGAGGAGAGACCAAGCAGGTGAGTGAGAGAACCCTGAAACCCTTTGTTTGTCTGTGCCGTAAGGGGAGGAAAAAGGGAAGCTGAGACTGCCCCATTCAACTGGGGACCAGAGCAGCAGAATGCCTTTGAAAGACTAAAAGAACTCCTGGTCAAAGCTCCAGCCCTCGGCCTGCCCAACCCTGACAAGCCGTTCTCCCTGTTTGCCCATGAACAAGATAAGGTAGCCCTAGGGGTCCTGACTCAGGAGGTCAGACCTTGGCACAAGCCTATAGCCTATCTGTCCAAGTAGCTAGACAATGTTGTGGCAGGATTGCCCCTCCTTGCTTGAGGGCAATAGCAGCCACAGTAATCCTCCTGCAGGAGGCAGATAAACTAACCTTGGGACAGGAGACTAGCCTTTGGACACCAAGGTAACCAGCCTCCTAGCTGGACAAGGACACAGATGGCTCTGGTTCTGGAGGTCTTTAACGGAGATAAGGTGTTTGCAAGGTCTAAGCTTTAGGAAAACTGCAAGATGTGCCTGCAAATTTAGGGACTTCTAGTGGAAGGTACCAGTGGTGCTAGAGATTTTTTGCTGCCTCATACTAAGTTTAAGTATAGTCCTTCCCAGTGTGGGAAAGAAACTAGGATTAAAAGTGAATAATGGTTAAATCTGGATGTGTAGGAATATGTATAAAGGATGTGAAAGTTTTAAACCTGGAAGAAAGGAAACCTCAACTGCACTTTTTCTGGCATTATGGGAATATAGTTTCAGTAGGGTATTGTTTCTAATCAGAATCCTGTATCTGTAAGACCTAATTTAAGGTCACCTGTAACTGGTGAGGGAGAATGCCCTTGTCACTTGGGACTCAGGAAGGGTCATTTGGGGCTGATGTGTTTCAGTCTGAGGTGAAAGAGCATGTCTCTGCGAGGCACCAGTGGACACACTGGTGCAAGAGAATGCCTCTACCTGTGTATTGTTTCAGATTCTGCTCTGAAAAGGAAATTGAGGATTCCAGAGAAGGTTGAAACTTCATAATCTGTAGGAAAGTGAACAAGGAAAAGGAAGATTAGAAGGTTTGTGAACGTTGCAGAAGGTCTGTGGGAAACTGTAAAGATAAATGGAAAAGTGAAAGTTTTGGGAAGGAATTATGTGGTGTTAGTTAGTAATGGAATGTATAAGGCATAGAGATGCAATTTTGGTGATATTAGAAGGAAAAGGATTTTCCTTCACACTTTGTGTTTTTCTCCCTACCTGATCCCTCCAGAATTTGGCATTCTGATGGAGTGATTGATGACATAAGGTTTCTTTGCATAAAACCAATAAGACTAGTCGTTAATAGTAGTTTTGTTAACCAAGACTTTGACTGTAATGTCACGCCTGAAGGAGGCATGTATGGGTTCTGGTTGTCACCAGAAAGCCCTGAGGAACTGGGATTGACTTGCGTAGGTAGCGAAAGCCCATGAGAAAAAGCCTGGTATTTTGGTTGGTTGTGCGGTTTGTGCCAGTCTTTCCAGGGAAGGAACGAAGGTTGCTTTCCTGAAAGATGGCTAAAAAGGAACCTGTAGGCACAATGGAAGGCTCAAGGATTTGAGTGCAATGACTGGTACAGGCGAAGCCAGATGGCAGATATGTGGCTCTGCTTCTGTGCCCCGAGAGGCAGACTGAGAAGTCAATCTAAGTGTTCTCCGTGTGAGTTCCAGCAAAGTAGACTTAAAGATCATAGGTGATCCAGGCTGCTCTGGGTGTGTTTATGCAAATGAACAGTCAAAATTAAAAGCAGGACCCAAAGTAGTCCCTGTAATAACAATGAGGGTGATTTTAAGGAGAAAAATTGTGATTTAAGGAAAATCACAAAGCTCAGTATCAGACATTGGAATGGCGCAGCTAACTGTCTTGGAAGTTTGCTTTCATTTGAAAGTTGAAACTGGGTCTGTAATATCACCAAGGATGTACAATTACAGGCAGGAAGGACCTTGCAACTGAGTGTCTTCCCAAAGGACCATCTCACAGCCACAGAGACTGTTTTAGGGATTGTTGTATGAATTAACCTGTGTGTTCTTTTGTTTTCATAGGGCATATGCCTATGACCTCATTACCTGGGTGAGTGGTTGCAATATAGGCCTCACTTGAGAAGCCCATTTTCATTGTTGCCCCATGAGGCTCAACGGTTTGGCTGAACTAAGTGGTTGGGTTGGTGAAGGGTT